>DWCF01004952.1:0-15231 GCA_018230265.1 Delias oraia | reverse complement strand
GGATCGTTTAATATGTGTAGTGGCCGTCGGTGCGACGGGCACTTTTGTTTCAATGGGGACGCGAAATATTTTACGCTCCTTCACGCGAAAATACAGAACGTATTTTAGTCAAACTTTGTGAAAATATAGCTTAAAATAAGAAAACACATATATAACAGTTTATAATTGTATTGTGCAAACATTACAAAATTTAATAGGAACACGTAATTCAGACTCGATGGGAAGTGTGGCGAGCAGAACGACGTCTGCCGAGTCTACTAATTATTTTATATTAATTTCTTTATTGTGTATAGTTTAATATTGTTGTATGTTCTATTATATTGTTTATTGTAAGATATAACTATTGTGTTCTTTTGGGCGCCATTTTGTATGTTTTTTAAATATTCTTTTAATACCATACAAAGGTGATATAAAGGTCATACAAGGCCGCTCATTGTACTTCTCTTTTTGATATAATTTTCTAATGTATGTATGTTTCTTTTGGTGTACAATAAAGTGACTTTATTATTATTATAATGCATTTTATATACACAGAATTCATAAACTTTATATAACCTATGTTATAAATAACGAGGGACTAGTTATTAATTAAATGATCAAGTTATTTTGCGAAATTATTCTATAGTTAGTACGTGCAATATTAATGAAATTCAAATGTTGGAAATTTATGAATTTCTTATTACCAAGTTGCAAACATTATGGGTTCGAGTAACTGGAGCGAATGTGTAATAGCTTTAAGAGCATTGTTATAAAATTTCCCCCTTCGGTAAACTTCGTGACGCTTTTTATGTGGCCGAAAAATTGTTATTGCTTCAAGATTATTAAATATTGTACTTTATTAGGCAAACATTACTTCCTTGATGAAAAATATTATAGGATTATTTATACTTTAAAATTAACTAAATATAATATATCATCAGATGTTTGTCGTTCCATAACTGAGCGTTTTAAAACAGCGTCATGCACCACGATTTTGTAGAATCTGCTGCCTGCAGGTATCTGAATAACCATACGACTTGGGCATATTCGAAAAAGCCTGCGTACCTATCTCTTGAAGGCTGACAACGCAAGCGCGGCTCTCCTCAGCACTTTGACCGTGAAATTAATATAGAACTTCTAAACAAGTTATTAGTATTGGAAACCTGTCAATTCCACAGTGGCCAACTAAGTTTACATGTAACAACTGGCTGTAATTTATACGTACAAATAATTTACGCTCTAAATTTATAGTAAGGGAGGTAGCAACGTTGGGAAAAACAAGCACTTCAGGTAGGCCAATTTTAAGTAATCCTATCTTACTATTCTGAACGTCTATATGAAAATTGTCATTATAAATGTCAATATTCATATATTCTGAAAACACTGACATTTAAAATGACTGAAAATTAAAGGAAAACTATATATAACTCTTAAAAAAAATTAAATTCAAAAGTACTGTTGTGTACGGCTTGAACACAGCAGAAATGTCTAGCAATAACGAATTTATGTTGCAAAAGGTTCAATATATATAATGAAAAGTAAAAAAATTATTTGACCTGCACAAAAACGATGCGCAGTAATGATCTCAACCACTACCAACAGCCAAGCCGACCTCGAATGCTTTCTCTTTTCTTTATTCTATAGCGGCCAACGGAGCAAGTGACTCTCCTTTATGGTAAGAGAACTCCACCGCCCATGGACACATATGCCACAGTCCGCGGCGAGTTGCCGGCTTTTTAGGTCGCTTAAGCGGCCTTATAGGGCCTCTGATATCCTCACTCACTATGCTAAATACAGTACTAGTACCATTTCACGTGAGTATTCTGTGAGTCCCCGTACTAGTAGCACCCTTGCAGTAAGCTCTTACTTTACTCAATCATATAATGTTGGTTCATATCTAGTTAAGCTACTAAAATCAGTGGTTCTGTGGTGGTAAACAAGCAGGAGGCTCACGTGGGGTAACCGGTCGGATGACCGTCCATGTGTCCATGGAAACCTTGCAGAGCCACGGGTGCGTTGCCGGGCTTTTAGGAATATGTGCGCTCTTTTCTTGAAGATCCCCGAGTCGTATTGGTTTGTAAATATACCTGCTGTCAGACGATTCCACAGAAAAGAGGCTCGCGGCACAATATGCCTTAAAAACACTCAGTTGTGGGACGAGAAACATCGAGGTGAAAACGATGAAACTTTGTATTCTGCCTGTATGTTAAATGATGAAATTCAGCTGCAGGTATAAATTCAAACAACTCTTTCGAACATTAGATAGATAGAAGATACTGACCGAAGCAATATCTCTACAAAACGCCAGAGACTCAAGTTGATCGGAAAGCTCTACGCTGAAAACTGTTATTTGGGAGCTTCCACTCAGAGATGCGAGCAGTACTCCGTATGAGGCTGAATTTGTGCTTTATAAAGTAGCAAGCGACGGCCAGAACTGAAGTACCGCTTCGCCTTATTGAATATTCTACCTTAGAAACCCCAGTTTCACAAGGTACAATCAATTTCTAAATCTTGAAAAACAGTGAAGACCTTCTAGATTAGATTAATAAAAAAGGTTTGGAATTGATTGCTTCATCGTCATCTGATGATGACGATGAAGCAATCAATAGGCTGATGCCTATTAAGTCTACTGCTGGAGATAGGCATCCCCCAAAAGGAGGGTGTTTTGCCTTAATCAGCACGCTTGGCAGGCGAGTTGGTGATCGCAGAAAATCTGCTGTATTGATTGCTTAAGGGTTAATTCGTTGATGATAGGAGAATTCAAACCAAAATTTTAGTTCCTTACTATCAAAATCAAACAACTTTAATTCCATTAAAAAACTCTCATTTTAGCAAGCTCAACGTAGATCCCATGGAGTCTTCCGTGAAGACCTGGAGGGCAACCTGAACCACTTATTGGAATTAATTGGAATTACTATATTATAAGGAGATTATTTAATACAATTTACATCTGAAGGTAAGAGAAACGTTGAAAAAACGTTACAAGAATCGAAAAAGTACTAAATCCGTTGAGATTTATTTGGTTTCCTTCGATAGAGTGATTGATGAACGACATTCATTCTTAACTTTTCACTGCACAATAATGGCTCTGGAAATGTTTTCGATCTTTTTATGTTTCGCATTTTTTGTTGATTCGTAATTGACGCGATTAAAAGGTTAGATTATGAAAATGTATTTTTTTATTGTGTAACGGTTGATGGAGCAAGCGAACTGTGATAAAAGATCACCGCCTCCCATGTACAATTGCGCCACATTCTCGTTAAAGTATTGCCGGATTATCACCATGCTTGATTAATATATTTTCACTGACTGACGCTATTGTTATGAGTAAAGATAACGTAAGCAATGAGTTGATACTATACAGTATGAGTACTGATAATGTGAGGCAAGTTCTGTGTCACGCATGTGTTCTGTCAGGCCGTGATTTCACTTCGGACGAGCCGGCCCATTTAATGCGTTAGCACAAACATAGTACAAATACTACTCTGCGCTGGTATTCCGTGAGATCGTGGTATCCGTTAGGACGAGCCGGCCCAATTAATTCTTTGCTGAGTGATTTAGGATGTTGGAGAAAAGGCCGGAAATACAACCAATGGACACTGTGAGGTGG
The DNA here is from genome assembly GCA_018230265.1 of Delias oraia. Lineage (NCBI taxonomy): Eukaryota > Metazoa > Arthropoda > Insecta > Lepidoptera > Pieridae > Delias > Delias oraia. The sequence continues at coordinate 11,642 of DWCF01004952.1, read as the reverse complement.
TTGGTGATGGGCGGCGGTGTCATCTTACTAAAAAAATCTACAAATCCTAAGAACGTTCTTTACGATTAGAGTTTTTTACATAATATTTTCGAGATTTGATATTTATTTTGCTCTATGCAAATAATTTTTTGACACACAACAAAGCATGACGACAAATCTGAATCTAATACTACACGTGCATACAGAACTTGAATAAATTAATTAATCATCACAGCGCATCACAAAGCCTCTGGAGGCATATTACTCTGTCATGAAAGTGTGAACACCGACGAACTTTTAACATAATGAAAATATACTGCTGGAACCTGCTATGTTTCTCTTGAGGCCATATTTCAATACAATATTCTTTTAGACACTAACGTTTTAATGCAATTTACGAAAATGGCCATCCAAGGTAATACTTTGAGGAACATCTGTTTGGATTAAACCATTTTTTTAAAGTTACAGCGGACAACAAAGCAGATGGATCTCCTATATGGTAAGAGAACACCGCCTCCCATGAGCAACAGCGCCATACCCCGCGCATTGGGTGTGTTGCCGGCTTTTTACGCCGCTTAAGTAGCATTTTTAAGGGCATCCGATATTCTCACTCACTCAACGGAACACAGTAAAAGTTTCAAGCAAAGCTACCGTTACACGCTAAGTATTTTATGATCCCGTGGTATCACTTCGGACGAGCCGGCTCAGTTAGTGCATCAGCATATGATTCTTAACTTTCCTCAGTAACAAAATTGATTGACATCTTTATCACTATTACGTTCTAAAGGAGTGTCTACGCTATACAAACCGATTACGAGCGAACCACGAGTAGAGCCGTTCGCGGGTTCGCTGTTCGCGGGTTCGCCGTTCGCGGGTTCGCCGTTCGCGGGTTCGCCGTTCGCGGGTTCGCCGTTCGCGGGTTCGCCGTTCGCGGTGCCAAGCGTGGACGTACAACGAATCCACAACGAGCACTTACCTCAAACTCGATGCGAATTTTACTGTGTTCGTCAAAAAACCAACACCTGACGGAACGCAGTCGATCACGAGTGAAAGGTTCGAGACGCGCTCGTTCGAGGCTCGTAAGTCGGTCCACAACATGACATTAAGTTCATCGACAGTAACAGTGCTATGCGCCACAATATTCTAAGTAAGAAATACTGATTTTTTTACATATTATATATAAATTTTAATAAGTTTGTAGTACAATGATTATGTCTGCTATGTTAAGTTTCAGATTGAACCCTCCAACGATAAACCTTTCGGTTTTATTAAACAGAGGCTTGATACTTAGAATATGATTCCATTTGGTTCGCATTTGTTGTACTGCGGCTGTATAAGATATTCATGTGAAATCGCGCCCCGAGAATTTCTGGTTGTATAAGAATTTGTTCTTCAAATGAACAAGAACAAGCTATTACGAAACGTCTTTATACCTTATCCGAGACACGCGTTTACGGCCCATTTCAAATGAACGTGAAGTCAGCAGTTCTAAATTCTTAAGGATAAAAAGGCGTTGACCCCTAAACTGAGCGTTCGAAATTGACGTGATCAATCATTGTTAACCATTCCGTAACTTTTTTAATAAAAAATATACATTTATATATTTCGAATATTTAGAGAAATATTTTATCATGACAGAATATAAACATTGTTGTGTATCGTCCGAACATTAAACATAATAATATATGTTTAATAGGTGTTCTTTAGCAAAATTATGTAGTAGAGAAAATAACATTTGACAACAATGGCAGGTATCAAGATATATAACTGAAAGATATGAATAAATATCAGTAGATATTTTTACTTGATTTTCTGTCGTTACTTGCGCAGATATAATCGAACAGACATTGGCGAAACTGTAACCGTTAGTTGCGAAAAACCAATAAGAAGAAATATCAGAGAGTAAAACATGGAAACAAATTGTGAAGTATAAAAATAACACACAACTTTAAGTGATATTATTATAAAATAATGCAATAAAAGCCTTAGCAATTAAAGAGTATGAATTACAAAAATAATGTAGTAAAATTATTAATAAATATATATATAATATTTTTTTTCTATACTATATAGTGTACAACGGAGCAGGTCTTCTATATAGTAAGAGAATGCCGCCGCCCATGGACAACCACGCATTAGTTGTGTTGCCGGCTTTTTATGCCATTTAAGCTGCATTTTAAGGGCCTCCGATAGCCTTAGTCGGTCAGCGAAACACAGTAGAAGCTCCGTTTCAAGTACAACTACCATTTCACGCTGAATATTCTGTGAGCCCGTGATATCTTTTCGGAGGAGCCGCTCCAATTTTATGCATCAGAAAGGCTCTCCCGCAGTGTAAACCCGCTTTATCGTTTGCCTAAAAAATAAGTCACTATTATACATTAAACGTCTTAAAGGCATTTCGTCTCCGCAGAATTAGGTGCCTTTTTACTGTTTAAATTCTTCCTATCTATTGCCCACTAGAAGTTTAAGATTTTACTAATATGTTTTTTAATTTATGTAGTTTAATTTCAAGCTAATGCATTTAGCTTCAAATTAGTTTAATTAATTTAGATTCATGCTAAATTTTTATTTTAAAAGCTCTTCCGATAATAGACGCGTTTTTGTAATTAAATATAGGTTTTGGTTAGGTTTGGTTTATTTCAATTTATTTAATAACCCATGATTTTATTTTATTTTATTACTCTATGATTTTTTTTATATTTTTTTTCATTTTTTTTCTAAAGAGCGTTACTTAATTTTGTAAATTTTTTGAAATTGAATTTGTCTACTTTTTTCAACATTTCAATCGTCATTATCATTTCAGTCGTAAGACGTCCACTACTGGACATAGGCCTCCCCCTTGGACCTCCATGAATACCTGTCGGAAGACCTGCATCCAGCGTCTTCCGGCGACCTTTATAAGATCATCAACATTTTCTACATTTCATTTATTTGTCATATTTTTCATTTATTACTTATTTAATTGTGTGCTTAATTAAATGAAGCCCCTAAATGAAACCGCGCCGAAACGGTGACGTCCAAATAATAGGAGTCAGTATTAAGTAAGTAGTATTCAAGTATTTTCTTAAAACCTTTACAGTTTCTATGAAAAAAATTTGACGAAAACAACAAATGAAGTGGTGGCTTCGGGTCATAAATGATACAATTTGTATATTGTTTTTATAGAAATTTGGTTTATAGAAAACCTTCATAAATCTTACCATATAATAAATGAAGTAAGGAGGACATTTCTACGTTTAATTCATAAATTATTTTTAAAAGAATAACATTGTGTCTTTCAAACTAAATTATTATTTTTCACGAGATTTAAATAGACTGTCTATTGGAGTGAATATTTTAATAGTAATGTGGACAATGGAGCAGGTGTGTCCTCTGTATAGTAAGAGAACACCGTCACCCGTCACCAACCGAACCACAGTCCGAGCGTTGGTTGTTTTGCCGTCTTTTCTCGCCGCTTCGTCGATATAAATTCAAGAACCTCCGATAATCCCACTCACTCAGCAAAATACAGTATAAGTACCTTTTTACGTTGAGTATTCTGTGTGTCCGGGGTATTACTTTGGACGAACCGTCCCAATTTATGCGTCAGCATATGCTTTAGCATGGGTCTTCGTGGGTGAGAGTGTTAAGGCACTCGCCTAGTCACTGCCAACCCCTTCCAAAGACCGATAACATAATTTATAAATTTTTTTTATTCGGATCGGGATTCGAACCCGATAACTCTCGCTTCTTATTAAGGTAATAAAAACAGCTACGAGACTCTCAATAGGCTAGTTTTCATTTCAGTCTAATCTAGTTTTTATTTATATAAATCCACGAAGACAATGCAGCGAGTAAAAAGTAGTTTCATTTAAAACGATATTGCTCGGAGCGAGTTTAATATAAGCAGAAAGTTGTACTACGACGCTAAATAAACTGTGATTTTGGCAAGCGAATTGGTCACAACCAGCAAGAAAATTCTGTGCTCAGAATCAAAATCAAATAGCAGAAATGCCGATAGCGACATACAGATTCATCATCGAAGATCGAGACAGAATACAAAGTTTCATCGCTTTCTACTCGATGTTTGTCGTTCAACAACTGAGCGTTTTTAGAGGTGCCGCGCACCACCTCTCTGTGGAATCATCTTACAGCAGGGATATTTCCAAAACAATACGACTAGGGGACCTTCAAGTAAAGAGCGTACATATTCCTTATAGGCTGGTTACGCACGGCACTGCAAGGGCTAGGGGTGTTCATGAGCGGAGGACCGCTTGCCTTAGATGAGCCTCCGGATCATTTGCCATCGTTCTTATAAAAAAAATATAGCCATTTATATTCTTTACCTCGCCGATTCTCAAATATTAATTTATTGTTTTATATATAAGTACAATAAGTTGTCAAATATTGTCTATAATATAATCTAAGTATAATGTATATTATAGTAGTAGGTATAAATTTGGGACCGTCAAAAAAAAGTCATTATCATCATCGTCCTCCTTCCTTGTTTGTCTCTCTATTTTATAAAAAAAAGTCTTAGTGCCCTTATGCGTGATTTTATGTACATTTCATCATTATCAGCCTATCAAGTCCACTGCTGGACTTAGGCCTCCCCCAAAGACCTATTACGATCTTGAGCGATCTGGATCCAGCGGTTGCCCGCGACCTTCATGAGATCGTCTTTCTATGGTGTGGCGGGATGTCCCACTCTGCGTTTTCCGGTAAATAAATAATAAAATAATATTAAACAAATATATATATTTAATATAACAGAAAAGTATACGAACACGATAAAAAAATATCGGCATCCAATTTTATTGGTGACACAGTTAATTCATCCCCTTTTCAAAATAAATGGATTACATCCATTTCCCCAAAACATTAATCTCCGTTGAAACTTGATCGGAAATCAAGGAAAATATGCATTTGTATTTGCTACGTAGGCTTCGTGTTATGTTTGCTACGCCGTTTACGATAAGAAAATTTAGTAATCAATCTACTTTTAAATTTTATTTTGAGATGCGTTGTTGTTTTTTTCTATTGTTACAATATTAAGAAATATTTACAACGTACTAATAATGTTCAAAATCTTTTGATAATCAATCAGTATTGAATCGATTGTTTTTAATAATTCATCTAAAGAGACATCTTTTTATAAACACCCTTCATTGATATAATTGAGTTACAAACAAAAAAAGTAAAATACATAATGAATATAGAATATAAAACACGATCAAGCAAACACCGCAATTTGAATCGTAAAAAATAGTCCTTATTTATCCATTTAACTGTAAACGAATAAACATGAGAATTTATTATCGTTTTAAAGTAATACAATCTTATGCATAGAAACGATTACTCTTCGCAATGAACAATATTTTTATTCAATTATTAAATTCAAGATGTGTTCACACAAATCCTAATAGTAAATGTGTTGAAACGGTGTTGCGTATACACTTTCCATAGTTTCATACGTGAAATAAAAAACTGTATTCTTTAGCTTGGTTGGTTTTCGCTTGAAAAACCAACTTGGGGGCGCATTGCAAGCTAAGCTCATCCTGCTTTTTGGAAAAAATAACGCTATTTATTTTCTCATCTAACGTTTAATAGCTTTGGCAATTTTTTGGCTTTTGATGAAAAACATGAAAAACATGGAGTTTCATTAAAAAATAAGGATCGTGTATTAATATCGTACCGCAATATATGTTCTGTTTGTGTTGATGACTTTTTATGCTGTTTGCGCGGCAAGTTCAATTACTTTTAAAAAGGTTATATTGTATAGCGGATAATAGAGCAGGTGGGTCTCCTATATGGTAACAGAACACCGCTGCACATGAACTACCGCACTACAGTTCGCGCATTGGTTGTGTTGCCGGCTTTTTACGTAACTTATGCGGCATTTTTAAGGATCTCAGATATACTCACTCAGCGAAACACAGTAATTGTTCATGGGCGGCGGGGTTCTCTTACCATATATGAGACCCACCTGCTCCATTGTCTGCTATACCATAAAAAAGTTATTTTTTATTTAAATTTCAAAACCTATTTCTGCCACCGGTTACCCTGTAGTAAAATCTTAACTAGGTTGTTGTTTTCTGCCTAAGAAAATGTACGAAAATATTATGTAGATGAATGCGATAATGTCGTTTGGTATGTATTTAAGTCTATTGTTTCTTTATAAAAGGCAATAACGATTGAATTCCATTGTTGATCTTGTCGAGAGAAAAAATAAGCTAGTAAAAGTCACTTAGTGTTTTTTATGGTGTAGCGGACAACGGAGCAGGAGGGTCTCCTATATGGCTTACCATATAGGAGACCCTCCTGCTCCATAGGCGGAGATGTTCTAAGAGAACATCTCCGCCTATGGACAACCGCGCCACAATCCACGATCCTCACACACTCGAGTGTGTGAGGATCAAGAGAGTACAAGTCCTGTTTTACTCTGAGCATTCTGTGAGCCCGTAGTATCACTTCAGACGAGCAGACCCAATTTTTTTCTAATATACAATACATTTTTATGTGTTCTGCTACAGTGAGTAATGAGTATGAAGTATTTTTGAAAATATTATTTTTAATAAAAAATGATTTTGGGACGACGAAAGAAAATTTATTAAAACTTAATAAAATGAATTTATTAAAGAAATACGATTTAAGATAGATGTACAAATATTTTGTTCTAGGGCCATATTTCTATGTCTGCTGCATCATTCACAGATGCGCTCTATACAGATAATTTCTAGTTTAACTAAAAAAACTTAGATGTTATCATCGTAATAGGAATCGTTTTTGTCGCGGCTCATGAAAACGAATTCAAAGAAAAGGCCCTCAGATTTTCCTAAGTAAATTGGGTATGTTAATTGCTTTCATTCCACCCTTGCTACGTCCGATTGCATTACATGCGGCATGGTCTTTCAAATAAGCCAAGAACTCTTTTTGCTTATAGCTATTTCATTGAGTGTGTATTATTTGTTTGTGTGTGTATCTGTGTCTCCATAATGTTTGTAAATACTATGTACTTGTCTATTAATTATTAAAATAATTAATTGTTGTTGCAATAAGTTTTTATTAAAATTTTATTAATTAATATCAAGGTGTAGTTAATATTGTCAAGATTAAGAAGCATTAAGTCGTTAAGAGGTAAATTTTAAAAGGAGTCGTAAATGTTGACTGCGTAATAAGTTTCCCATTTGAATGTTTAAGTTTACTTAAGCTAAGTACGGTTAAGGCCACAAGCCATTACCGCCCAAAGACTTCTTCCCTACGCCCTTGCAAGAATATTCTTACACTAAAGCACCTGTGATCGCTCAAAATTACCTTCCGTTCGTGTCTCTGACATTTTTTATCGTCAACATTCGTCCCTTTCATATGAACAATACCGTAAATATATACAGTATTTTAATAAAAAATTAAATATCGCTAATAACGCTCACTTATTTTTCTATTAAAATTAGAATTAAATAAAAATACGATTTGCATATTTAAATTGGTATTATTCAATGTTGCACAATAACTATCTGGGAATGACGATACATATTGACATTGATATTACATTAAAAATGAAAACAATTTATCGCACAGCATACTTAACATAAAATAGAACACGTTATATAACTGTCCTGGAAATGTATGAAAAGCTCGACTCACCGGCTTCGCTGGTGTCGGAGCGTAGCGGAGAGCGCAAAGCTTATTGCGCCGGGGAGAAAATAAATACGATATATATGAAGGGACCGTACGCGCGACGCGATTACGGAGCTGAAAACACGTCAGGAGCGCGTTGCTGGCGCGGGACCGTCGCTTGAGCCGCCCAACTAAGAAGTGGCGGCGCCCTCCACCGTTATATAACCGTGTAGCGCAACGGCACCCCTCACCCCGCCTTTAGGGAAAAGATGAATGAGTAAAGTTTCCCGTTAGTCTATGGAACGCACTCCAAATGGGATCGTGGTTACATAAAAATCTTAGGCACATGCGCTTTGTTCAGCCACGCTAGGCCGACATAAGATGCAACTTAGACTTTTCATTTAACACTTTGACATTTTTCATGCTCGTTTCAGACTTCTACTCTAATAATTCCAACCACGATCACTCACCGATATCCAATTTGGTGCGTTATTATAATATTTTTGAACTGCTTTCAATTTTAACGCAGTTGTTTTTAATTAGCTACGATTATGCGTTCAATCTATTTTCCTAGAGATATTTCGTTATATTAGTGCTTTATTTTCATCGGTTTTTGATATTTATGTTTGTAGATTAAATAAAATTACTTCATTCGATTATGTTGAAATATTTCCAGTTCGTGAAGTGGCGAATACTTAGCGAGTTTTCGCTGATACAACTAATATTTTTTAATGGATATTGCTTTCCAAATTCAATATAGTTTGAATCGAACTGAATCCTATTTTTTAAAAGGTAAATCAATTAAAATAGAAATACGAAAAGATTATTTTGCTAAATATTGTGTAATAAGTACCTAAAATAGTTTTAGTTACGAAATTATATAAATAATTATTTTTAAATTATTTTATCTGCACAAGGCCTCGTTCAAACGGCATTGTCCTGCACGTTATTTTGCTATTTATACGTCTTAACGTATAAAAAGTGGCCACACAACGTACATAGATCCGTTCACACGCCGATTGTACTGCAAAAGAACGTGTACCGCTTACACGTTTGACGCATAGCCAACGCATTTATGAAACAAAGCGAATAAACTTTAACGTATTCGGTTCGCACTGGCATATGGCTGTTTTTCTATTCGTCTATTCGTTTTGAAACGAATGAATATTCACCATGTGAACACCCGGTTGACTATACGTTAAAAAATGGTAAACGAGTGAACCGATTCCTATGAAATTTTACATATTCAATAGATCATAATTTTCATCTCCCTAAGTGATAAAGTGCCTTAATAATTTTTTCTTATTCACTCTTCTGCCACTATCCCTTATTTTTTAATAGCAATCAACATTTTCATACTTTTCTTCTCTCCATAGTCAACAATTTCCTAATCAGTTACCATTTGCTCTATTATAACCGCCAGGTGTCTACCGGTGTCATTAAAAGCCCATAGCCCATAAAAAGCGTAGAGTGGAGCTGAGACTGACACCAGCTGGTGTTTTCCCGCTCACTAATGCTTAGGGTCTAGTTGAATTTCTGCCATTATTGGTTTTGCACCGAACGAGTAGAGAGTAGTAGTGAAGTGAAGCTTCATCATAATTTTACTTTCTCAATTCAGACGCAGTTTGCAACTTAATAACAGTGTACCAGTGAAACAATGTAAAATTTTAACTTACATTGGAACACACCGTGTTTTTTCCACAGGCAATTGTACGTGGTATGTTCTCGCGGGGCTGAACCGTCCAGTCTGTGTTGGCATAAGATGGACAAACTAAGAATACTGCAGGTACATCCCATTGTACTGAGAGAATAATAATATATTTATTTCATCTAGTGGCCATCTTTGTTTACAGCACTCCAATTTCTAATAGTCGAATTTGGTATACCACTAACCCACAAACTTACAGTAAGTCGAATATTTTGTATTTCTTACCAAAATAATCCCTAGAAATAATGTATAGAGCAAAACAGCAGGAGGTTCACCTAAGTAAAATCGTTCTCCGCCCATGGACAACCCTACTCTATTGTATATATTGGCCGCAAATATATTGGCAAATATCACGTAAGTTGGAAATTTTTTTCCATTTTCGAGCCATTCCGGCGTGTGCTGAAAATATCGTAAGAGTTGTATTATATTTAATATTATTATTATAAAAAAGTTACACGAATATACCCTATGTAAGGTGAAATGTACCTTTTAGGTGTTTTATAAATCAGCATATATCTAAATTATATACGTAAGCCATTATTGTTAAAAAATAGATTTTAAAATAAGTTTTTGTTGATTTGTTTCGGTATGGAAGTAGCAAACAACCCGAATTAAAAAATATGAGAATCTCGTAGCTTAATGGTTTTAAAAGGAAAATTATAATTTAATTTTAAAATTTATTCGGTCTCTGGAAGGGCTTGACAGTGGCCGGGGGAGTGTCTTAATGCTGTCGCGCTCATGGGATAGCCATGCTGAAGCATTTGCTGACACACTAATTGGGCCGGCTCGTCCGTAGTGATACCACGGCCTCACAGAATACTTAGCGTGAAACGGGATATCGGAGACCCTTAAAAGTGCCGCTTGAGCGTCGTAAAAAGACGGCAACACAACCAATACGCGGACTGTGGCGCGATTGTTCATAAGCGGCGGTGTTCTCTTACCACTTGGAGAGCCACCTGCACCGTTGTCCGCTATAGAATTAAAAAAAACATAAGCTGTAATTTTTTTAATTCTAATGAAATATAATCAAAATTTATACTTACTATAATATATATAAGTTTAAGTAAGTAACATATAAGTCGGTTTTTTTATAACTGAATTAACTATACTTTGATGAATCTGTAAGGAATATATGTTTTTGTAACATTTGGCAATTGAATATCATGTTTAATAGTATTTCGGTCATTACTTAGTCATTTAGTCAGTTACTATTTTGTTGATATTTAATGTTTTGTTATATAGTATCGATATAAAACTCGCAAGAATCGAAAAGGTGAAAACTTCGATATTTTAAATTAATTTTACGATAAAAAATACTAAAAAGTAATACCTTTTCCTTTTTTTCAAATTATATTTAATGTATTTTTTAATTTATTTAATAAGGGCGAATACTGTCTATTTAATCGTACCGATATATCAATACTTATTAATAAATAAATTAATATCGATATAGGTAAATTCAAAAAATATCGTTATGATATAAATCCATACTATATTTTATTTCCGACATCTTTAAGATTGTGAATAGGATTGCGTGCTGCAATCGACGGTCTCCAAAAACTGTTAGACGTTTTTTAATTGTGCTTTTTTTAAAGCTATCTCGCTCATACTGACTTACAAAGTAAAAGCTAAAATATTTGTCACATTGTGGCAGAGACTGACATCTGTGATTAGCAAAACGCACTACGTTCACGAAATCACTAATGTTCCAATTCGTATGACTTTAAAGAGGGCGTTAGTGTCTGACTATGACAAGTTGTACATCTATTAATAATACTAATGTTATAAAGACGAAAGAATTGTTTACTTTATTTGTTTAAATTAAGTAGGCTGCAAAATTACTGAAAGAATTTGAAATTCTTTCACCTTCGGACAGCTACACTTTTTCCGATGACTATTGGCTTAGTTATACTTTCAAAAAGATTAGGGATCCTACTACTATACTATAATGCCAATAATGCAATCCAAGGTGTAAAAAATGACTAATTTATCTTGAAAATGAATTCCTTACATCGCATCATCCTAAAATCATGTACTACGACTTTACAGAACATAATTATCTACAAAAATGTTGCGACAGCATGTCTTACTTTCAGAGTAAAGTCACAATAACTCTTTCTTATTAAAAGAAAATAATTAAAATGCAATCACTGGAAAACCTCTTTTTCATCATCATCAGCCCATCTAGGTCCACTGCTGGACATAGGCCTCCCCCAAAGACGCCCACCCGCTCCAGGAACTAGGGGCCGTATATTATTTGTAGTCATAGGGGGGTTATTTGTCTTAATCACCACGCTTGGCAGGCGGGTTGGTGATCGCAGAACATCTGCTGTACTCGAAAGGGCGCTGCTGCCCACCC
>DWCF01004951.1:0-15233 GCA_018230265.1 Delias oraia | reverse complement strand
ACCATTTTTACATCAATATTTCTACAATGGTATGTCATTTTGACACTTAACTTAGAGAAGACGTGGTATTTCAGGAGTATTCTATCTATGGATATAGCTCCAAAAAGTATTTAAATATTGTGTTCGCATTCAGCGAATTGATTGGTACATGTGGCAAGCATCGACTTATAAAATCATAAATGTAAATAAATAAAAAAATCCATAATCATATAAAATATTATAATACTTAAATTATTTCCACATTTATAGAAACATTATGAAAATCGTAACTCACCATATATTTTATCTGTATTAAAGTGCGGCTAACAAAAGAAGTTGACCCGGTGTTCTCTTGCCTTATAGGAGAGATACCTGCTCCGTTGTCCTCCATAGAATTGAAAAAATTATAAGTCATACAATGCTAGCCACACGTTGAATACTATAGATTCATAGATTTAGTTTCCAATACATTCCGTTATTTTAGTTTTGCTTGTATATTTATTTATTAAGAAACTAACCAACTCTAAGTTAACCATCCGTTAACAGTAACTTATAGAAAAGGGGAATCGTTACGTTTACGCATTTGTTTTTTTTTGTTGAAATATATTTTGTTATTATTACGTCGTGTGTTTAGTTTAAGTGTATTTTTGTATTTCGTTTGGGGACTTATGATAAGGAGTGTTGTTCCTGTTATTATTTCGGTTTTTTTACTAATTTATGTTTCTTATTAAGTGCAAAATAAATTTATGGCTTTTAGTTGTTTAGTTTTATTTTTATTTACATTACACGAATTTTATAATTTGACCTACGTTGTCCTTGTCATATCCGGACACATTTGTGAGATCACTCCCTCCATAGTCCACTATTTTAAATCAATGCAATTTTGCATTGATTTAAAATTTGTGTCTTATAAATTATAATAGATTTTTCACGAAATTTAGGATCCACCCCAAAAATTATAAAATATAATATCATATGTTTTAAAATAGTACTATTAGAAGATAATGAAAATTAATTTCAATTACTTAAAAGACACAAAACTAGGTGTAAATATCAAAAATCATATTTTCTTGTAAATTGTACTTTGCAGCAATGATAAAAACCAATATATTCTTAGACCTTGTCCAGAAGGGGATACTAAGCACCGATACATCACGTCCACAAGCATCGCGCGTTTTCAAAATACGCGCGTTAATTGCGTTCACTTTGCCAGACTCTCTACTCGCGCGAAGTCCAGAGCGAGTGCACTTCTCGAGGCTCTCCCGACAATAGCCCTGTGGATAAAGCAGACGGCTGAGCTCGTGCGCAATAGTGTAAAGTACATTTCCACCGATAAGACTGAGACGCTCGACGCACCGGAGGCCGCTTTATGCATTACACGATCCGGATGATCGAATCACCCAAGCATACAAAGAACTGTTAGCTTCCATAGAGGATAAAAAGAACTTAGATGGTAGGGTTCTGTGTACGGACCGCGCTAAAAACCGCCTCCACCGGAAACGCAAAGCCCACCCCGGTGAGCTTCCGACCAGCCGCTCAGGCGACCAACGTTCCCGCGACTGCCCAAGCCGAGGTTCGTGTTTCGCAGGCTCTTGTGCTAGTTGGGACACAAACCCAATTCTCGGGGAGCCCCAAAAGTCCGCGAGAAGCTGTGGAGGCCTCATGCCAACAGGGAAATGTAGAGCCAAAATTATGACACATAATAGTTTATAGACGAAATTTCTATTTCGTAATCGATATGGGATTTAGAATCACCTGGTTATGCCATTCAAGTGCATGTTCCGTAGTTCGTACTGAATCCCTCCACAAAGTCTCGCGCGTTGATACTGTGGACGCGAGAGAATCACGACCAATTCACCCTCTCTGGACAAGCTGTTAGATGTAGTACCTACTCATCAAAAGGTGTGTACCATAGTAACAACATTTTACTTTTAAATATATAATAGATGTGTTAATTATATATTCTATAGGTACTAAAAAAATAACAAATTCTATACATGTATATAATGTATTTTACTGAACTATTTTCATTAAAAAAAATAATTTTATTTTCCTGTTCGTTTTTCCTTATAAACACTTTAAAAAATTATTTAAATCTTTAAAAAAGTATGATATGAAGCCGCTTAAACTAATTTTGATAATTAATGACGAAATATCAATCCAAATTTTGTTGTTTTGTAATGAATTTGTCGAGTAGAAATCGCGAGTTAGATAGCTGCTTATAAAACCTCTTTCGCAGACGCCAGGCCTTACCACAGATGGCAGAAAAAGATCTCTGCTAGCAGTGATATCGAGAGAGCAACACTATGCCACATGTTTGCAATTTGGCTTGGTCAGATTCGTGACACCACTAGCGGAGCGAGCTGATTTGATTGCACCGAGCGATCATCAACTGCTCTTTCAAAATATTGAAGAGGTAAGCTTTTGTGAGCCTCATGGTCCAGTGGACTTGTAAAGTACCGCGAATTCAGCGAAACCGGGTTGAATCATGGGTTGAATCTGTTTTTCGTCTTTTGTAGAGCTTGACAGTGGCCGGGCAAGTATCTTAATATTTTCTTACCCGTGTAAGAGCCATATTGATACATATATTGTCGTAGTCATTGGGCTGGCTCGTCCATGAGCTTACAGATTACCTGTCTAAATAGTTCTTGTACAGTTTCGCTGAATGAGTGAAGGTATTGGAAGACTGAAATTATACAGCTCAAGTTTCGTACAAAGTCGACAACACAACGATAGCGCAGTATTCTTTGTCGATGTTGATCTCTTAAGGGACCCCAGCCCAAAGACAACAGAACTGCAATCCAATAATATAATAAGCTCACAGAAATACTCAACGTGAAACGATACTTGTATTATGTTTCGCTGAGTAAGAGAGGATATCGGAGGCCCTTAAAAATGCCGCTTAAGTGGCGTAAAAAGCCAACAACACAGCAAGCGCGGACTGTGGCGCGGTTGTCCATGGGCGGCGGTGTTCTATTACCATATAAGAGAACCACCAGCTCCGTGGTCTACTGTACTATTTAAAAAATCCACTATTTGGTTGTGGAATTTTTTTATACAAAGATTTTTCAGAATATAGACAATGAAGAAATCGGGAATGGCAAATTATAACAGGTCCTATTGTTTTAAAACATATTTCGTTTACCTTCTGTAATACTATTGTTCCAGATCTTTAGATTATCAGAGGAGATATTGGAGCAAGTGGTTCAGGACGATGGTGAAATCCAAACATCGACTGTAGTCGCTGTGTATTTACAAAAGGCGTCTGTGTTCCTTAGTCTATATAAGAAATATTGTTTGGGATTGAAAAGAGCCGATTGCGTACTGGTGAGTAATTTTGAATCACTCAGATTTTTTTTAAATCTATAGCGGACAACGGATCAGGTGGGTCTCCTATATTGTAGGAACACCGCCGCCCGTGGACAACCGCGCCGTACCGTTCCATCCACTCACTCTTCGAAGCACAGTACAAGTACCGTTTCACGCTGAGTATTCAGTGAGTCCGTGGTATCACTTCGGACGATTAGGATCAATTAGTGCGTCAGCATATGCTTCAACATGGCTCTCCCATAGGAGGATTGTGTAATGGTAAATGTTTTTAATGAAAATGTAGGCAAAGGACAAGGATATCTTATCCTAGGCTCATCTAGGAGAAGTGGTCTTCCGCCCATCGTTACCCCCGCTCTTACTGACCCACGGAGGAGTTGCTGGCTTTTGAAGGATAGATATGCTCCTTTTTTTGAAGGATCTCCAAGTCGTATTGGCTTGGAAATACTTCTGCAAGCACCTTATACACACCTTATAATTATACCTTATAGACAGGTGGTGCACAGCACAAAATGCCTTAAAAAAATGTTGTGGAATAAAAGACATTGGATTGATAATTGAAAATGAGTTATTTTTATATTTTTTATTAAGTTATTTTTATTATTTATAGTTAATAATTCTAAACTATGCAATTTGAAGTGATGATTGCAATTTTCAGGTAAAAAAATCAAAAGACCCGAGCGGTGCGTTCTCGCGATTTTGCACGAGCCCGCCCATACCGAGAAGACGACCGGATATCACGTCACTGGTGCACAAACCTTTGGAGCAGTTCCGGGAGCTGTTGAGGCTGATGCGGTCCGCGGCTGTGGCCAACGGCTCAGGGCCGTACGACCAAGTCGAGAAGAAGCAGCTGCAAGTTATTGTTGAACAACTACAGGTATAGGATTGCCCCGAGGTGATCAAGGCTTCGTAGAAATTTAGTAATATATCCCAATATAATCTATATTACAACATTTAATAGAATAACCTAAAGATAATAACAAATTAAATACTCTTTATAAAAATAAAACAAAATCAGTTACTAATTTTTAATAATTGAAGTCTAAAAGTATATAAAATTAAAGATAATTGAAAAAAAAACTAATATAATCTTACATATAAAACTGGTGTCACGGTGTTGGCTGCTAAACTCCATAACGACTCCACAGTTTTAATGAAATTCTGTATGCATATCGGGTAGATCTGAGAATTGGTCAATATACAACTCAAATGAGAATTTTTTACAAACTATTTATCATAAAGAATTAAATACATACAAAATTAAATTGTCACTGTTGTCAAAACATTAGCCGGGTCATCTAGTGATATTTCATAAAGAAACAGATGTTTATGTTTCACCCGTAGGAGAGCTATGCTGAAGCATATGCTGACGCACTAATTGAGCTGGTTCGTCCGAAGTTATATCATGGCCTCACAGAATACTCAGCGTAAAACGGTACTTGTAATGTGTTTCGCAGAGTGAGTAAGGATATCGGAAGCCCGTAAACGTGCCGTTTGAGTGGCGTAAAGGCCGGCAACACAACCAATGCGCGGATTGTGGCGCGGTTGTTCATGGCCGACGGTGTTCTCTTAACATATAGGAGACCCACCTGCTCCATTTTCCGCTATACTATAAAAAATGTTGAAAATGTATCTCATCAAATGTATAATAAAGAAAGAGAGCCTAATCTGAAATTGTTCTCTTCAGACGGGTTATCAAGATGTCACTGCTGGTTCTGGTCTGATGGGGTTAGCTGGTGATGGTAAGCCGTTACTGTCAGTTGCCGATCTGGAGAGTAGACTCGTGTTCACTAGATGTAAGGTAAGGATTCAGTTATATACTTAATAAATAAAAAGCCTTCTTATTATCCGTATTTATCCCGGTAGAAGTAGTCTTTCGGCAAAAGACTGTCTGTTTCCTGCTGTGCAAGTCTATGTTGGACCTGCTATATTTAATCTAGAACACATTAAAATATAGTTAAGTACTAGTAGTTTTTTTATAGTATAGCAGACAACGGAGCAGGTGGGTCTCCTATGTGGTAAGAGAATAGCGCCACCCATGGACAACCGCGCCACAGTCCGCTAATTGGTTGTGTTACCGGCTTTTTACGCCACTTAAGCGGCATTAAAGGCTTCTGATATTCTGAATGACTCACACAGAACAATTACCATTTCACGCTGAGTATTCTGTGAGCCCGTGGTATCACTTCGGACCAACCGTCCCAATTAGTGCGTCCGCATATGCTTTAGCATGGCTTTCCCACTATCTGCACCTTCAAATTGTCATCTCAAAGTTGACACCTTCAAATTGTCATCTCAAAGTTGACACCTACAAATTGTCATCTCAAAGTTGACATCTTCAAATTGTCATCTCAAAGTTGACAGTACAGTTCAACGTTAAACAAATTGTTGGATTAAGATGTTGCAATATTCTTTCAGCCCTTCGTACTAAGCACAGCAGGGAGACAATGGATTTTCGGCGGTGAACTGTCCAGGGTGGAAGGAAGAACCATAAGACCCTATTGGGCCTTGCTGTTCAGCGACTTACTGCTGTTCGCCACAGTCTCGAGAGATAGAGTTCTGTTCGTTACCGAAGAACCGGTTGCCTTGGCGACTGTCTCTGATGCTCAGTTCAATGTTAGGAAAAAGGGTAAGACTAAACTAAGGGTAGACTGTATACTATAAATTGGATTCACTGAAGCAACTTCGGACGTATTAATTGGGTCAGCTCATCCGAAGTGATACCACGGGCTCAAAGAATACTCAGCGTGAAATTGTAGTTGTACTTGTAACGGTGCTTCTACTGTGTTTTGCTGAGTGCTGACTTGTCTCTCATTATAAAAATAACGCTATTATCTAAACTTGACACAATTAATTGACACATTATTTTATTCACAGAATAAAACTAACTTATTTCAGGTTATATACTATTAAAATAAATAAAGTTAAATACATTATCCTTAAACGCTCCAATTTGGATTCATTTTATTTTACGGTATAATAGACAACGGATTAGGAAGATCTCCTATATGGTAAGAGAACACCGCGAATTGGTTTACCAGCTTTTTACGCCGCTTAAGCGGTATTTTTAAAAGCTTCCGATATCCTCGCTGACCGATACATAGTAGTATCGTTTCCAGTACAACTGCTGTGTCACGCTGCGTATCCTGTGAGCCCGTGGTATCACATATACGTCTTTAAATCTACAGTAAATAGTTAAAAAACTTATGTTAACTATACTATACGTTTTGATATTGTTAATAATACGTAACATATTATAGCGACCGAATTCCGCCTGATCCTGGGTCGTGCGGGAGGCGAGAGTCCATTGGTGTCATGCGCTCCACGTACTCCGAGTAAATCCAGGCCTATTGTCCTTCGAGCACCATCCATTGACCTGAAGGCAGTATGGCAGAGTTTACTGCAGAGACAGATGTGAGTTACTTTAAAAAAATATATAAATATTATAAATGTACCGCCCTAAAAATTCGCTAATAATTAAAAAATATATCTAATATATACATAGAATTCTAGTGTCACAGAGTTACCATACTCCTGCGAAACGGCTTGACCGATTTTTATGAAATTTTGTATGCATTTTGAGTAGCTCTGAGAATCGGCTACTATGTAATTTTTATACATCTACATGATAAAGGTTACACAACATTTTTTTATATATTTTTCTATAATTTTTTTTATTTCTATTTTTTGTAATTTTAAAAAATACATATAAACCTAAATTTTGACCATTCCACCACGTTTATTAGACATTATTCATTAATATATGTGGACTAATAATATTTGGTCAGTTTTATTATAGGTAATAAAATCGTTAAGATTTGACTTCTAACAAATCTTCAATATCATATTATGTAAAAATTAATGGTTAAAACTTCTTTCACAAAAATATATTATAATAATATAAGTGATAGCTAAAAAAATATACGTCAAAACAATGAACCTGTTTTTTTTGTTAAGTTCGTTTAAAATAACCCAAAATTATATATTCAGGACACCCATATGAGAAACTACTAGGACTGCTGTTTCTGGTACTTTGACACCTTCTAATATCTGTAATTTACAGGGCGAAGTGTAATATAATTAAATTATGTCCCCTTTTTTTCCCTTTAGTATCAATAAAACTGTATTTTTACTACACAGTAAAAATAAGACCAAGATTACAATGACTTTAAAGTGAATTTTCTTCCAGAACCCGCGCTCATACTATGTCGGGAACGCCCCTGGGCTCACCGCTCGATTCCCCTGACCCGCAGCTGACATTCAGCCTCGCAACCTTGGACTCTCAACGACAGGTATCAGCCTCAAGTATACAACGGCATTCCAGTCTAGCACTCCTTCCAGCCAGCTCCTATCGCTCACATCTTAACATGCTGGTCGAGGAGAAACCCGAAAAAGAGGTGAAAGTCAGTTTCGACGTGAGAATCTCAGACTTCTCTCAGGCTCAACCCGTAAGGGGTCCCCTTAGTACAGTTTGGAAAACAGCCCCTACACCAGAGACCCCATCAGCAAATCTCTCGCCGGCTGACTCGCAGACATTTTCATCGCATTTCGTATCGTCCTCTAGTATAGAACGAAACGATGACGCTCCATCTCCGAGCGCTTTGCTTACCCCAGATGGGGCTGAAGACTATTCCGAACATTCCATGTGTCCGTGGGAGTCTTTCGAAGCCGACTTGGCCCTCGCTGATTTAGATATAGATCCGTCGTACAAACACGCGGTGGAGGAAAGGATATTCTTGCCTGATGAATCCCTTTTGCCGCGGGTGGCTTTACCAGAAAGACCTACACCTCCCGCTTACTTGGAGCTCTGATACGCAGAGTCCGATCCGGAGTTGGTAGATTTCCCCCGGAATCACGGTAACACGTTAGCTTAGTCCCATGTGTCAAATGAGCACTATAATCCACATCGACAAAGCACATATTTGGCTTAGGCTAGTTAATTTGTACATCGCTGTAAAGGTACGTGGCCTTTTCAATTACAACAAGTATTCACATTGTTTGTGAAAGTTTTCCTCTGTCAATGTGGATGTAGTTTGAGGTTCTGGATACGTATCCAGCATCTGTGTTGTTATGGGTACCCAATTTGTTCTTGGGTAGCACATTAATTGTTGGATTGTTAATAATTGCTTAAAATAAGGTTGTGGTAATAAGTTTTGAGAGAAATATTTTCAAATATTACCCGTATTTTCTCAGAGGTGTTTTGAACGTATGGTTTCATAGCGTAAGTCCCAAAACGACATGGAGCTACACAATTTTTGTAAAGAACTGAACTTCCCCGTTTGAAATTTTACTTAGCTTACCGCTACTTACTGTTTACAGTATTTAACTGAGTGTCAAATGTGTATATAGGGTACCAAGTTGTAGTTAATATATGAGTCCTTATAGTTTTGTAAAGTTGTCGCTTTTGAGTCTTCCGTCCTTTGCTTATGGCATTTCACTTGTAGCAACTAAATAATTCGTTCTGGCGATGTTTTCAGGGTGTTTTACAATTATTATAGCATTTCTTTGTTTCCATGCTATTGATTAAACGAGGGCCTATTTTACCTACCTCATTGTGTACTTATTAAACACCGCTCCGTAAGTTGTTCGCGAGTGGGTAAAACGAGTCAGGGGTTGCCACGGGTGCTAAAATAGGTCCCGAGCCTTACAAATTGTACAGGTCATGTGGATATTTGGCGATTAGTTTTGCGATATCCGTTTTTTTTACACATTTGTTTAGTTCTATGTCATCATCATCGTCAATGTAGTACAAAGAAAAATGGTACAATGGTTAATTGAAGCTTGCCTTTTTAAAGTCGTAAATTTCTAAATTTCTGAATCGCAATCGTGAAATGTTCACATCACCTAACGCGGATTTTGTATGACCTAACTTTTCTATACGGGATTTGTATTTAGTAACAGTAATTTTTGACCTTTTGGCTGTGTGTAATAATAGTCTCTTTAGTATTTGTGAAAAAAAAAGAATTTATAATTTTGAGAGAGTATTTCAATTGTTTCGGGTTTTGTGAACTAATTGGATGTTTGTGTTTAGATTCGATCACATTTTAAAATTCGATGAATAAAGTGAATTTGTCAGTGGTGATTTTTATTTTTTCAATATTCCTCAGAGTCTACCATTTTTCTTTGTAACGCAAATCAAAAATAACAAATTATAAAACTGAATCGTACATGGTAAGTTATATTTTTCGTAGTTTTCTATTTAATCTGCAAAATAAATTCATAAATATAAGAATAATGGTATTAAATAATAAAAATAATTAATGGCTGTCAGATTGGAAAATGTATTTCCTTAAAGGTGAAATTTTTTTAGGTGCGTCGCAGTTCAGCTGAAACACAGACAGGTGCCGGTGGGAGCGCTTTAGAAGTTAGAAGTTCTAGAAGTAGAGGATCCACACTTCATCTCCAGAGATGGATGACCCAATTGCCGGAAGCTGAAGAACTGGATCCTCCAGAACCTGATATGGAAGTAAGTAAACTAAAACACGGAAAACGCAGAGTGCGACGTCCCGCCACGCAATAGAAAGATGATCTCATGAAGGCCGCGGGCAACCGCTGGATCCAGATCACTCAAGATCGCATTAGCTGGGTGTCCTTGGGGGAGGCTTATGTCCAGCAGTGGTCTTAATAGGCTGTTGATGATGGTGATGAAAATATAGTTTTTTTATTTGAGAAAAGATTTATTATTTCAAAGCATTTGTTAACTTTGTCACCAAATTTCTAGCAAAATTTTTAATTGTAGATGTGGAGTATAGAGGAGTTAAGAAAACGGTCGAAGGAGCTTAATTTATTAGAAGTAGCTGAATTGGTAGAGAATAACGAAAAGAAGGAAATTAAGGAAACGAAGGCAGTTACACCCGTGGAAAAGAAAGAAAATGAACATAGTCCTTCCAAAAGCAGTAATTCTGGAAGCCAGGTAGTACTCCATTGTTTCCAAAACCATATTAAAATTATTAAATATTTATTGATTTTTTCCTCTTACAGATTACAGTCAGAACCAGTCCTGTAGTTGTAGACACTTTACCCGTATGTAGACAGTGCCACAAGAAATGTTTATCAAAACCAAATAGTCCGTTATTGTCACAGACAGACACGATACCTTTAAAGCCAAAGTCAGAAGCATCACCTCAAACTTCAGTATCAAATAAAAGCTCACAGAGTCCGTGCAGTGCCAGTTGCGAAAAACGGAAAACACATTTTCATTGTCATTTAGAACGTAAAGGTGCTATTAGGATTAAAGCTGAAGATGGTCCAAAAGCTGCGGCAAAAGTAATAGATTCTATTGAACAAAGTCAAAAGATGCTAAAATCAAAATCGTATGATCTTAAGACAGATTCGCCAAATATGACACGAAGTGTATCTGATGGTAATAATAAAAATAAGTTAGAACTAAGGAGAGATCATTCAATACGTTCTCTTAGCCCAACCTCAAGTAGCAGAAATAGTCCGCTATCTACTAGTCATACAACATGCAGCTCTATGGTTTTTAATTCTAGTTCAAATGATTTACGAATGTCTAGTTCTAACATAACAAATCCAGTTCAATGTGTTATCGCACAAGAGAAGTATATCAATGAAGTAAAGTGTGTGGAGAGTATAACTTTGCCAAAATCTAAGCATTCATCACCTGCCTCACTAAAAAAAGATGAAATCACAAGACAAAAGGCTGAAACTGTGCTGAATAAAGTATTAGGTATAAATATAGTTACTAGGAGAGAGAACGTTGGCACTCGTTTGAGGACATCATCGGTTTTCTTAGATGATGATTCATCGTTTGATGATGATAATGATTTTAAAATTGAGAGAGGCTTGAGAAGATCACCTCGGATGGGCATTGCAGCAATGACCAAAATGAATGGAGACATTACGAAGAAATCAGAAGATACAGAGGATCACAATGCGAATGTTAACGACGTGCTATCTGACGAAGACACAGAACTGGGACCTCTAATGTTGATGGGCCTATCGGCTATTAACCCTGCAGCGCATCTGATGCGAGTGGAGCCCTTTAAGCATTCCATAGCGAGCTCCAATGCAAATTCCAGGCCGAGCAGCATCGGCTCTGTTAAATCAGAATCACCGATACCGAATATTGCGGTCGTACCGCCTACGCCTGACTATAATACAAATAAGACTGTACGTTTTTACATTGTGACTGAAGATACTACACTCTAATAATCAAGCCTTTAAACATTTTCACGTTTTCCAGGATGAGCTTATAGATGATTCCCCCGATTCTCCCGATGTTCCAGATGACCTCCCTTATATATCATTAAAAAGGTATTTATGTAATTCT
Organism: Delias oraia; assembly: GCA_018230265.1. NCBI lineage: Eukaryota > Metazoa > Arthropoda > Insecta > Lepidoptera > Pieridae > Delias > Delias oraia. The sequence continues at coordinate 3,634 of DWCF01004951.1, read as the reverse complement.
AAGTAAGAAAACAGACTTATTGGCCTCTATACATACCTTCTAAATCAACCCAACCATTTCCTGTCGCTTTCGGATAGTTAAGGTCGTTTCCTTCACACTATTCTAGTATTTATAAATTACTTAATCTATTTCCTTTAAAAAATATCGCATTGTAAACTATTTGAACACATGCTTTCTGTCTTAAATAAAATATAGCATTTGTCCCGACTCCAATTGTATTCATCTCAGTATGTTTCCATTGAATAGCTATTTATTTTTCTTTAACACGCTTGGTTCTTGTATATGTAAATCAACGTCACACTTAAACTTACAACATCTATGTTCATGTTACTATGGTAATTAAATATCAATATCGATGCAATACTTAATCCTTTGATTTATATTCGCTCATCGTCCTCCATGCAAAATCTTCAATTTATCTTCTTATCTTCATTTCTACATCACCAAGAAGTCCATCTGCACAAGGTTGTCAATCCAAATCTATTTGATAGGCCACAAAATCTAGAAAATTTCTCAATTTTAGATACGGTACTATGTCAAGTTTGGAACGGTTACCCTCTGATGAGACTGATGATGGCAATGTAAGACTGAACGCACCAGAACCTGATACGGCTAAAACATATAATACAGGTATAAAATTGTTTTGCAAATAATAGAATAACACTAAATATGAAAAAACATTTGTAAACTACAGATAAGATTTACCACGATCACGCATAAAATAAATTATTTTTTAAAGTTTGACGGCTCTGAATTCAAGCCCTTTAGAGACTTAATTCCTTTGAAAAGATTTAACACAAAATCTTGACAATAGACAGTTTTTAGAAAGTAGGATAATGTATGACTCGCTTATTGTTGTAAAAGATCTCAATACATTTATCACGTCTATCCAAAAATTCATGGATCCATGATACATATTAATGTCAAAGATATTACGCCTCTTGTGATTTCAGTGGCAAGTTCGGCTGCTGGGATTATGGGTTGGACGGCACGGGCCGGTTCCTTCGTCGTAGAGAAAATGAGTATTTTCAGTCATACCGAAAATGTACCAAATACTTCTATAGCGCACAAACAGCCCTCATTCTTGGAAAGGTCAGTTTTTTTAGTTTTTGGGAGCCTCGTAGCTTAATGGCTTTAAAAATTGTACCATGAAGCGAGAAGTATCGTGTTCGAATCTCGGTCCGGACAATTATAATTTAATTTATAATTTATTCGGTCTCTGGAAGGGTTTGACAGTGCCCGGCGAGTGTATACTGTTGCACCCATGGGAGAGCCATGCTGAAGCATATGCTGACGCAATAATTGGGCCGGCTCGTCTTAAGTGATACCACGCTCGCAGAAAACTCAGCGAGAAACGGTATTTGTACTGTGTTTCGCAGAGTGAATGAGGATATCGGAGAACCTTAAAAGTGCCGCTTAAGCGACGTAAAAAGGCGGCAACACAACCAATGCGTGAACTGTGGCCTGGTTGACCACGGGCGGCGGTGTTCTTTTACCATATGGGAGACCCACCTGCTCCGTTGTCCGCTATAGAATAAATAAAAAACATTTTAAATCTACTTTTTCCAAATAATTGTAATATTTTTACACGTTAATCATAAACTTTTGGTAAAGGTTTCCTTATTCAAAAGGTCCTGTTGGTTTTAATATCTGACCATCGAGATTTTGAGTTTTTTACAATTATTAAGTTAATTAAATAATTTTATATTTTTTTTAAATGTCAAGGCGGATTTCGGACGAGGCTATAAGATGAGTACGTGGTGTTAATTGGCTTGAACATTGTATAGAATCGAGTTTAGTGATTCCGTAGTATTTCAGTCTAGATTTAAGAAATTTTACAATTACTAAGCTAGATTTTCCATATTAGAACAAAACTTTTTAATATATCTCTTTTATTAGCAATAGTATTAACTGTTTAGCAGTTTTGGAACTATCATAGTGAAAAAAAATGTTTTTTATGGCTATATTTAGTATTTTTATATGTTTTAACATTGTAGTAATTTAATTATACTTTCGAGTGTCTTTATTGTTCAAAATTAGTATTAGTAATATGTATTCGGTGTCAAATAGGTTTTTTTATAAAAATGAAATTGACAGTAATGAACCATTTCCTTAGAAGAAAGTAAATGAACAAATGCATCTGCATATTATAGGACTTTGAACCATAGACAGGATATATAATAACTCTTTAATGTCGCGTGTTGTATCAGGAATTTTAGTTTTGTAAAATAATTAGATAAGTTTGTTTATTAAAATATTGTTATTTATTATTATATCAAACATTGTTTATTAGAATAAGTTTAAAATGATATCAAATGAATTATTATTTTCTTTTTAATAGAAATATGATTTTATTTTTAAATTTGTGCTGGTTTAATATTGTGATTAAATAATACGATATTTTTAATATAGGTGCTTAGGTGTTAGCGAATGGAAGTCAACTTTGGGTACGGAAGACGGAACTGTGGAGACAGGCGAAGGAAGTGGTGCAAGTGGTGAAGAGGCTTGGGGCACTCCATCATCTGGTGATCTATCTGATAATCTACCTGACTCCGACCATGGCACGTTATCGGTAATTATTTATGTTAAAGTTTCATTGGGTTGGGACGGAAATTTCCAATATTATAGAATTTCTGTTTTGAATTTGTATAAAAACTAGACCTGACATTGGAAAATTGTTTGGATACAGGATTAAAATACTAATATTGCTATTATTTTTTTTATATTCTATAGCAGACAACGAAGCAGGCGGTCTCCTATATGGTAAGAGAACACCGCCACACATGAACAACCGCGCTACACTCCGCGCATTGGTTGTGTTGTCGTCTTTTTACGCCACAAATTACGGCATGTTTTAAGGACCTCCGATATCCTCACTCATTCTGCGAAATACAAAACAAGTACCGTTTCACGCTGAGTAATCTGTGAACCCGTGGTATCACTTCGGACGTGCCGGCCCAATTAGTGCGTCAGCATATGCTTCAGCATGGCTCTCCCACGGGTGTGAAATAGGGGTTGTTTGTACAGCTGTGCGATTTTAAGGCGTTTTGTGGCGCCTATGTTGAATCACCTGACTGCCGAGGTATTTCCAAACCAATGAGACTTAGGATCTTATAAAAAAATGCGTAGGTATCCCTTAAAAGCCGGCAACGCACCCGTGGTTCTGCAAAGGCTATGGCTGTCCATGGGCGGAGATCCTACGTGCGCCATATGCTCGTTTGCTACCGTTTCCTTAAAAAGAATAACAAGTGAAAAACTTGCACAAAGAAAATTTACTAGCTTAGATCACTGATATGCGCAAATAATTCCATAAAAATCGAATCGTTTAGCATAAGTTTCTTAACAAACACCGCAACTCGAGTTTTAAAATAATTATTTAATTATTTTTTAATTAAATAATTCTAGGTATAAATGAATCAAAATATCAGGAGGCGCTATGTTGCCAAGTCCATTTCCAAAATGAATAGATACTTAATGTTTCAGTCACCAACAAAGTCATCATCATCCTTCGCTGGTGATGATGATACGGAGCTGATGATGGATGAGCTACTGATGGCGCCCACCATCACGGGACCAACCACATTGAGACCACTTTTACCAAGGTATTATCAACTAGCTAAAATAAATATACGAA
>DWCF01004950.1:0-15233 GCA_018230265.1 Delias oraia | reverse complement strand
GCCACGCGATGGAAAGACGATCTCACGAAGGTCGCGGGCAACCGCTGGATCCAGATCGCTCAAGATCGCAACAGGTTTTTGGGGGAGGCGTATGTCCAGCTGTGACTTGAATAGGCTGATGATGATGATGATGACGAGCACAATTACAACTCCGAAGAGATAACACGTGCTCACAGAATACTCAGCGTGTAACGGTACCTGTACTAGAAACGGTACTTCTACTCTTTTGAATGTGTGAGGATAACGGGGACCCCTAAAAGTGTCACTTAAGCGGCGTAAAAAGCCGGCAACACAACTAATGCGCGAACTGTGGCGCGGTTGTTCATGGACGGCGTTGTTCTCTTACCATATAGGAGATCCACCTGTTACGTCGTTCACTCTAACATAAAATAAATCACTATTTACTTCTGAAGAGCGTCCCACAGAGGCACCGGGAAGAGAGAACTTTCTTTAGTGACGTTTGATATTTCTGCCATCAAATATTTTAGACATGGAAAGTATCAACTGCCGGTTTGAATGACATCAGCCAATAGGACACCTGATCGAGTTAATATTCATAGACTTAAAATTTACAAAAAGATTTCTTACCCCTTCGATCCTTTGAATAATTCCACTGGATTTAATAAGCATAGAACTGAAATATATAATAAAATAATTACTAAAATTACTTTAAAAATAATTTGCTTTGAGGCGGTCAATTTTAATGGATGTAATTTATTTTAATATTAAAATAATTTTAACCTCTTATTTAAATATAATCTCTCGCACCTTATACCAAGGATGGCCTATTTTTATATCAACTAATGACTGCCTGTCTGTCATAACTAAACACTACTCAATTCATCTCATACAACTACCATAATATATATAGTGATGAAAAATTCCGTCGGGAAGATTCTTCAAGACAAATTTATAAATAAATATATAGGTATTAACATATTTTAAAATACGTGTAAGTCATTAAAATAAACTTAATTGTAAGAAAGGAACTTTTGTGAAAAAGATACTAACTGCACGCAGTGAATAAGAGTTCTTGAGACATGTTGCGAAAACTAATTTAAATTCACGTTTCGCCTGATTGAACAACAACTTGGTGTTTTGTAACGTTAAAAGAAAATGAATTTTTCTTAAGATTATTTAAAAAACCATCAATTGCATTTCTATAAGATTTCGTTTTAACTTATTTTTACTTTAACCACTTTCTTGAATTCGCATTTAACTCAATGAATTTATAATTAATATTTCGATTTTCAGTAAAGAAAAGATAATAATTGAAACGATTAATTAGCGCCACTGCTGTATTAAATTATATTCCTATTATTCAGTTATATCCATTTCGATTCTCATTCACATTTTTTTTAATTATGATATGGCAAGATATGATATGATATGGCAATTTGTTTTTTTACTAAGTTATAGTATAAGATCACCTTAGCTAATGGTCAAACGCGCCGTATTCCAGAATAGGTTATGTCACCGGCTTTTTACGCTGCTTTTGCGGTATAACTTAGTGGATCTTCAGTAACCCAAACTCAGTACAGATACTGTTCCACAATAATATTCTGTAAGCCGGTGACATTACTGCAGATAAGCCAATTCATTTAGTGTGTCAGCATATTCTGCAACATGAATCTCCCACTACTAGAAGACAGAGGAAGTTCTTGTCTGTCTATATCTTATAATTATATTAAGAAAATGATAATATATTATAAAATCAGTAAACAAAATTTAGTTTTCACTGAACCTATTCAAATTCAGTGTGACAAAGGACTGTACGTTACGGGATACGGTCAAATAAGTAAACGCTATTCAAAGACACAAACCAATCAAGGGTCAGTGATTATTTTTTTTATAAATCTTTATTAATTCCGGTGTTTTTAGGATGGTGGCGAAAACGTACGGTATTGTAAAAGTACGGCAGCATCTGATTTGCGCGTAGCAGGGTTTCTCTCTGAGAATGCCGTATGATACTTCTTTGCCCTTTCAATGAAGTCAGCACGCTTTGTTGGATATGGTTTCAAAGTATTTTGCATACATTTACCACGATACGCGATCATCCACTCTGTCGAGAATTGCAAATATATTTTAACTTATCAATACAATCAGGAGATATATAAAGTACGCACCAGTTTTTTTTATATTATAACGAACAACGGAGCAGGTGGGTCTCTTACATGGTAAGTGAACATCGCCGCCCATGAACAACCGCGCCACAGTCCGCGTATTGGTTGTGTTGCCAGCTTTTTATGCCGCTTAAGCGGCACTTTTAAGGGTCTCCGATATCCTCACTCACTCAACGAAACACAGTACTACCTGGGAGAGCCATGCTCAATCAATGCTGACGCACTAATTGGGACGGCTTGTCCGAAGTGTTACCACGGGCTCACAGAATACTCAGCGTGAAACGCTACTTGTAATGTGTTTCGTAGAATGAATAAGGATATCGGAGGCCGACCAATAACTCAGGCAATTTGCCAATTGTGGCGCAGGTGTTCATGAGTGGCGGAGTTCTCTTACCAAATAGGACTCCAACTCTGTTGTCTGCTATAGAATAAAAAAACTTGGTTGTTTCTAAGTATATCCGTACGAACAATCCAATCTTAGATATTTATTAAAGAATAATAAATTACTTTAGTAATTTATGAATTTATATCTTGAAATATATGTTTAGATAATTATGGTTATTTTTTATCTTAGTTATTTTGTATCTAGTAAAAATATAATATAATATAGTATAATTATAAGAAGATATGTAGTGTTTATTGAGTTTTAGTTCTGACAAAATAATTCAATTTAAGAATAGACACATGATTAGTACATAATTTTATAAATAGATTTTATTGTTATATTATTATTGCCATATGAAGCCGACAGCTTTTGTGTTGTTAAGTTACTCATGTAAATTTGCTTTTAAATTGTACTTCAATTTTAATTTATATATATACGTATATAAACAGTGGCAAACGAGCGGGAGGCTCACCTAGGGCAAGCCGTCCTCCGCCCATGGACACCCCTCCCTTGCAGAGCCGCAGGAGCGTTTCCGGCCTTTAAGGAATATGTACGCTCTTTTCTTGAAGCTTCCCAAGTCGTATTTTTTATCGTTATTCGGTTTGGAAATACCTCAGCTGATTCTACAGAGAGGTGGTGCGCGGCATAAAATGCCTTTAACAACGCTCAGTTGTGAAATGACACACATCGAGGTGAAAACGATGAAACTTTGTATTCTGCCTCGGTGTTCGATGGTGAAATTCAGCAGCAATTATTAATCCAGACAGCTGCACCGAACATTCCCCGTGATAAATGCGATAGAAGATGCTGAGCGAACGCAACGCCAGAGTCAAGCTGGTCATTTACAATTCGAGCTGCTCTACGCTGAATGTGATTTAGAGGAAGAAGCTGATATTTGGGAGCTCACTAGTGCGAATACTACTACTACTAATTTATGTAAAGGCAGGGAACTACATATCAACCGTACCTCTTTTTAAATTGGCGAGCTTTAATGTCTAATATCCTTAATTGCAATACGTTATAACTTAAACCTACTTTCCCCTCCCGAACAGTCTTCGTTTAGCAATTGGCAGTAGTTTTCAAACGTTTTGTGTGTATAATTATTTCCTCTGCCACATATTTCGCCGTATCTGAAAACTTTATTATAGCTAAATTTTCTTGATAATACGTCTCATAAATAATATTGTTCTAAAACCTTATACAATTTATAAATTTTAAATTTAAAAAAACTTAAATATTAATTTTTCTCCCGTGGGAGATCCATGATCACGCATATGCGGACGCACTAATTGGGCCGGCTCGTTCGAAGTGACACGGGCTCACAGTATACTCAACGTGAAACGGTACTTGTTCTGTGTTTCGCTGAGTAAATGAGGATATCGAAAGCCCTTTAAATGCCGCTTAAGTGGTGTAAAAAGCCGGCAACACAACCAATACGCGGACTGTGGTGCGGCTTTCAATGGGCGGCACTGTTCTCATACCATATAGAAGACCCACCTGCTCCGTTATCCGCTATACTATACCAAAAAAACCTAGCTTCTGATAAATATTCGTCAGAATGATGCATGTTTTCGACAACATTTAGGGAAGAAGCCTACAAACTAAGTAAGAGCATATATTACGGCTCTCGATGGCGCATAACTACAGACTATAATTAAGTCAGAGTTTACTTTATTTTCAAAACGAGGCATGTGAAATATGAATCTTATTAAAAGATATGAACGCTGCTGCTGTAACGAGCAACGATGCAAATCCGAGTCTGTGCAGTATTTGTGTCGCTAGCTTTTTACGCCGCTTAAGCGATGTAAGTGAGTGGTAATCCTTAATAAACCCGCGAAGTACAAGTAATTATGATGGTATTCCATAAATATACGGTAGACGTCTTAATTAGCGCATTAGCATTTGCTTCAGCGTGGCTCTCCTACGAGAAAGAGTATTAAGAGACTCACCCGGCCACTGTCAATCTCTTGCAAAGATTACCTAAATGGAACCACGGCATACCTTAAAAGACCACTCGGAAACAGCCTCTAGAGACTAGTGCCTCTAATTTATAGTCATTTTTATTATAATTAAAACCTAATATAAAATATAACAAGATTTAATTTCCCTGTCTAATATTACCTACATAATAAATAACGTATATTTTATGATTTGGAGAAATAACTTACTCTATGTACATAATATGACACTCCTCTCCGCAAGCGTGATTTGGGCCAGTTACAAGAGGCCGCTCTTCTAAATGACTTTCATACCCTTCCCAATAAGGCTCGTATCCTTGGTAAGGCGCTTTGGACATTTTTTTGGCTTTCTCCATACTGTTAACGATACATCCAACCTTTAATTCTTAAGATAAATCGTAACGTATTAACTTGACAATGCACAAGATATCATAATATTTACAGTACACTACATTTACAGTCATATGGATCTGAAACGTGGTCGCTTACGATGGGTCTAATGGAGAAGCTCAGAGTCACTCGGCGAGCTATGGAGAGGGCAATGCTGGGAGTCTCGCTGCGACATAAAATTGAGAAATGAGGTTATCCGCAACCGAAACAAAGTAACCGACATTTTCCGCCGTATTAGTAACTTGAAGTGGAAATGGGCTGGCCACATCGCTTGACGAACCGACAACCGATGGGGAAGAAAGGTTCTCGAGTGGCGACCGCGAACCAGCAAACGCAGAGTGAGACGTCCCGCCACGCGATGGAAAGACGATCTCACGAAGGTCGCGGGCAACCGCTGCATCCAGATCACTCAAGATCGTTACAGGTGGGCGTCTTTGCGGGAGGCCTGTGTCCAGCAGTGGACTTGATAGGCTGATGATGATGATGATGATGACATTTACAGAGTTGCTGATTAAATAAAAAGTTTAAGTTCATAGAATTACTTATTTTACCTTTCTTCTCCACCCACTAGCAAACTAAGGTAAAGATTCTTTAATCAATCTAAATCTTCGTATCCATCACTTGGAAGCATATATCACTAAACTTTTATCCTATTTAATATATTTCCAACTCTGATGCAGAATTATGGAAGTAGTAAGCATCGTTCATGCAATAAAATGTGTACCATCTCACCCAAGATATTGTTGAATAGGGTTGCGCTGTCGACGAGCTGTCCACTCAACTGGATGCCAACCTAGAGCTTCCGGGACAAAAATCTCTGAGTGACCAGCATATATTGTTGAATCAAGCCAACACTGCACTGCGGAACAATTAACATTTTCAATTTCCACTTTGTTGCTGCGACCATTCACGCTTCAAGGATGGATTTTAGAACTTCCGGTAAATAAATATTGTTTATCGCGCAGAAAAGTATCTCTCGCGGTGTTAATTTACTGAATTCATGCTATTTTCACCAATCGATGAGTGAACATTAGCTCAATTTTGGATATACATTAGAAACTGCTTATGAATATATTTCATGAATATATCTGAAAAGAATCTTATAAAACATTTCTTTTTGAGTTGATAATTAATAAACCCATATATAAACAAGAAGATACTTACAGTATATAATAATTATATACATTTATATATCAAATGCACTTCGAAATGAGATATAAATAGAATTCTCGAAATTTAAAATGAAAGTCACTGGTTTGATGGTCTCATAAATTATTATACAAAGACGATACCAAAAAATGGTTATGCGGAAATTAGTGTCAGGTTGACATTAAATGTCAAACTTCTTCGAATGAAAGAATATTTCGATTACCATATAATAATTTTTCTTTTAATTGAGATATCGAGTAAATAAAATCAGACAATATGCGATTGAACCGTCAATCGCGCAAATTTATTATAGTTGTAAATAATATAGTAAGCGAAATTTTTAATTGAAAATGTTTAAACTTCGTTGTTTCTGATTACTTCAAACACTTAACTTTAAATAATATTTTTTTATTACCTGCACTTTAATCATAAGATATTACTATGGGTATTTTATTATAAAAACTATAAATATTTAATTTAACCTTGGTCGTGACTAATGTTTTTACTGTAACACTGGTAAATTTTAATATATTCTAATTAATAATATAAAAGTTTGTTTCTGTGGCGTAGCTATTATGGAGCTAGGCGGGACAGTGCCCCGGGGCTTACAAGCTGAGGAGGGCCTCGAAGATAGGCTAAGCCTACTTATAAGACATATTTCAAAGCGAGAGTAAAAAAAAGATTAGATTCTGTACGCCATAACTGATTCTATAAAAGCCAATATGGATTAAAGATGTCGTTTTTAAATCAACATTTTTTTAGACAATAACTTGCTTTCGAAAGTTGCAATACACTTTACAATTGGTAGGTTAACGGTCCATGTTCCCATTATTTTAGAAAGGTTTTTTTGTGCAGGTTCTATTGTTTTAAGAATAATGATACCTAATGGAAGTATTAACAGCAATGTTATTATTCTTTACAATTCCTGTCATTTCTGCAGCAGCTGAAAGGTCATTTAGCGAATTAAAAATAATAAAAAAAAATATTTAGGAAATAAACTGGACACCGAAATTTATTGCTAGTACCCATTGAAAACAAAACAGCATCAAGCCTGGATTTAAATGATGTCATTGGTATATTTACGAAAACTGAAACCAGGAAAAAATTCTAAATATAATTGTTATTTAGTCGATTGGTAGACACGATTTCATATTATTTGATAAAACCTAATCAATTACATAGCAGTGGGCGCCATTTTTTAATTTGCCCCAGAGCCGTTGATTTCCTAGCTACGCCACTGGGTGGTTTGCACCAGCATAATAACATTAAATGGCACAAATATTGGTTCAAGGAGAACGAAGCGACCTATAAAATTTTTTTTTTTTTTGTTCCATTAGCACACGTCTTAATGCGGCTCTTTTTCAATAGTCGATTTCTTTGAGAACGGTTCTACACTCGTCATGCTATTGCTTATTTATTTTAAGTGCTATGTAAGATTAGCTCGATGCAAATAGAAACTCATTTATTTACCGACCCAAACTTCAGTACCTTACCAGTATTGTGTTATTTTCAAACTAACAAATTCCTTTCAAGTCAGGGTAACTTGTTATGTAAGTAAGTATAAGAGCCTTGTAGCTTAATAGTTTTTAACAGTATAAACATGAAACGAGAGGTATCGGGTTCGAATACCGGTCCAGACAATTATAATTTAATTTATAAATTATTCGGTCAATGGAAGGGCTTGACAGTGGCCGGGTGAGTGTCTTAATATAGGCACACCCGTAGTAGAGCCATGCTGACGCACTAATTGGGCCGGCTCGTCCAAAGTGATACCACGGGCTCAACGAATACTCCGCATGAAACGGTACATGTACTGTGTTTCGCAGAATGAGTGAGGATATGGAAGCCGATAAAGATGCGGCTTAAGCGGTGTAAAAAGCCGGCAACTCAACTAATGCGCGAACTGTGGCGCGATTGTTCATGGGCGGCGTTGTTCTCCTACCATATAGGAGACCCACCTGCTCAGTGGTCCGCTGTAGAATTTAAAAAAATATATACCTTATAACATTGTCATATATTATATGTATAGCCGTCGTTCTGCGAAGAAAATGTAAATGCGTCATTCATTTTAAACCATATCTATTTCAAGATCCAGTATCGATTGATTTACCGAATAAGCTATTAGCGTCAACTTCTACAGTTTGAGTTCAGAGGTAGATACTCCTAATGGATTAAATCGATCACATCTAAGGGTAGTTGTCAAGTTCAGTACAAGCATAATTATATTATCTAACTCAATATTCTAGTAATAATTATTGAGACTTTTTTATTTATTTTGACCCAATCTTTGAATTACAAGATTTTAAAGATTACATCAAATTATTGTTACTATTTTGAATAGATATAGTAAAATATGAAATGTTTTACCTATTTCTTGTAAAATATAAATATTTTAATATTAAATCTATAGAATTCATGATATATCGTCTGACAGCGAAATTATGAGTAAGGATTTTTTAAGTTATGAGGGTCCAAGTATGCGCAGAATAGCCTTGATTAACGACAGACCTGCACATAATTTCCACTAGGCAACATTTTTACAAACATTTTAACCCGCAAAGAGAATTATTTATGGTTGACCATAAATTAAACAGTCAAATAGGTTTTCATCGCTCTCATAATAAAAAAAACGGCGAGATGCAAGCAATAAAGTCATAACGGCTTGGCTGTGTTCAGGATGCAATTTGATTGGCACTTTTCGTTAGATATGAAATCGTAGTTTTACTAGCGACAATAAAACTGTTCACTTCAGTAGCTGATATTAAATAGTTAAGTTTTATTTCCCCGAGGTCAGGTGAGTAGAAAATGTTTATAGCTTTCGAAGGTAATAGAATTTTAATCGGCCAACGGATTTATATCGTCTATACTTTTCTCTCAAACCAATAAGCGGAACGTTTGCCAACATTAAAATACGTTAAGTATTTATACATTCAAAATAGTTATTTTCTCAGTTTACAGTCAAACTAACTTAAATTTACATATTTTTATTATATTTATAAAAATAGTAACGTAATCTCATATACCCTGTAACATATAAAAGAAAATCAAATAAAAGCATAATTTAATACAAAACAGTAGGTACATACTTAAGACAAACGTATTCCACGTAATTTTTACGCTGCGTTAAAAAACACCAGCGACTGGAACTGATTTTAGAGTATGCAGATTTAATTCACCGGTCAATTTATGCTTAGAAATTGTATTTCAGCCAGTTCGAGTTGAAATTGGCGAAATTGCATGGTATGGCTGCTATCTTTTTTGCACATTTTATTTATTTTTCATCACTGCTATTAATTGCTCAAGATGTACGTTAAAATTTATTCAGACTTCAAAATTAATTGTTAGTTTTAGCAGGCAGTTTGAAGAAAAAATGTATGCCTTGGTAGGCTTCGCTATCTTTTCTCAAGTTAGATTAAACTCTACGTGGTGACGAAGAATCATCCCCCTTATTTGCTCCATTAGTCAATAAAAGCCAATCAATCAGTTTATAAATAAATTAGCTTAGCTTGATATATTATACAATATAGCTAGTACTTAAGTCAACATTCCTAATTCCTATATAGTTTGTTCAGAATTTTATATTGAATCTAAAAACACTGATTTTTTACAAAAAGGATCTGTCGTTGAGCAATATACCTGGGCGCGCGAAATTTAACAATAATAGTGGAAGGTTTTGCAACATTTATTTGTTTCAGTATCCTGACAATAATTATATAATTATAAAATATTATATATAAATATTATCCTGACAATACCGTAGGGTTCAAAATTGTACTAAATAATACCAACATCTATAATTAAACTAAAATTATACTTATAAGTCATTTATGAAAGATCAAATTATATACCAAGTTAATACTTAAAATACCAAAAACAGTCGCACTGCTTACCGTTTTTTGACAACTAGTTCACCGACGAGATAGACCATTGCGACCACGTGCCTAAACTTGAGTTTAATGTACACTATAAACTCAAAAATAACTGTAATATGATAAATAGACTAATATAAATAATCTGCTGTTTTTTCAAAAAAGTGAATACATAAGGTCACACATGAACAAACACTGTTACAAATTTATTATTTATTTAATAAATTATATTAAAAATATCTTATTTAATATACTACATGAGCATAAACTAATAGATAATAATCTGTTGTTTTTTCAAAAATGAAATACAGGAAATTAACAACACTGCTACAAATAATTAAGATATTTCAAATCCTAAATGATTAAGATGATCGATATTTGAGTATTTTAAAAATTTACTTTAAAGTTTTAAATGTCTCTATGAGATAAATACTAAATAACATGATACAAACAATATTCTGAACATATAACATGAAAATAAAATTTATATCTTATCTTAAAGCACTCATTAGATACTTAATCAAAGTAGTCATCAATATCTATATCTGGATTTAGAATATCATCCCCATATGGTGTTAAATCAATTTGATCTAATATTAAATTTTCACACATTTCTTCAAGGCCTGTCTCCCCAATTAAAATAGCACCTTGAAGTTTACCACTCTGTAGAACAAACTTAATATATTCAAGTCCAGGAGTTACTCTAATAAGAATCTCGTAATTTTTATCAAGTCCTTGTCCATTATATTTACCAAGTAGCACCACTCTATAGCCAAAAAGCATAGTACAATGTGTGAATAATTCAAAAGAGAAATCCTGCAGAACTTCTTCTTTTATCATGCTGGCATGCATTGCCTTTGCAGCCATTCCTCCCATTTGTCTTGCTTGTGTCCACAATCTTAGTTGAAACCAGTGAGGTGAATGTTCCCAAGATGCACTTGCAACATCTCCAGCAGCAAATATGTCAGGAATCGATGTTTGCTGTAACTCATTGACAGCTAATCCACCATCGTTGCCCAAAACTAGTTGCTTATCACAAGTAAAGTTTACAGCTGGAGCTACTCCTGTTGCTGATATAACAAAATCACATTCTACTGCCTTTCCATTTGATAATTTAACACAAAGTGGATATTTCATATTTATTAATTCCTCGACACATTCAACTTCTGTTTTATAGATTATTTCCAAGTCTTGATGTCCTGTGGGGTTTCTAATAGTTTCTAATTTTCTATACCAATCAGGCCCCAATGCAGCTGATTTCAGATTTCTATTTATAGATACCAAGTTATCTTCTTCACTAAAAATATGTCTTCTTAAAACAGGATTTTCTTTAATTTCTTTATTTTTATTTACTGAATCTTGTAAGAATTCTGCTGCACCTGGATCTACAAAAGTTGCTGAAATATAATCATCTCTGATAACCCAAACTTTTTCTATTCCTCTAGTGGCATAAATTATTTCAGAGGCAATTCCACCATTTCCAACAATTACCATTTTACGCCCATGTTTTAACTTTTCCTGAAATTCTTGTACAGATTCAGTGTCTCTTATGCCAATAATTCTACTATTATTTTTAGAATCCGAAATCAATTTAGGGATACCTCCAGTACATATGCAAATGATGTTATAACTGATGGCTATTCCTCCGTCAGTATATGCAATTTTATTAGATGTATCCAAATGTTTTAAAGAATCATAAACAATATCGAGATTGGGATGGATTTTTTTCAAAGAGCTAGCTTCAGTATCATGCACATCAAATTTCACAATTGTTTTAGCATAAAAACTAACATTACTGACATTTTTTACCAACGAAGATGCAGTAATAATGATAAGACTTTCTTCTGGATTTAATATAGCTAATGTTTCCACACAAGTTATTCCAGCTATTCCACCTCCAACAATTAAATACTGTGCATTCAATTTATTCATTATACATGAAATATGTAAATAGGAAGTTTAAATTGTGCGGAGTTCATAAAATCAGCAATCTGTAAAAAAAATTGTTAATTATTCATTCGCAATTAATACTCGAATATTGTTGAGCAATAATCCGAAAACCGAAATTAACGTCATATTCTTCACAGTTCACAGATCACTCATGACAGAGGTTTGCATGATGTCAATTCAGATGTAAATTGAAAATACTGATTTTTTAAAGTTTACTGTGGCTTGGCTACAAGACTTTTAGCTATATTCTTTTATAAAATTTAAGTCTTTTTAAATTACTTGGTATAAGTTAAATAATTTCTACTGAATTTATTAATATACACTTACCTAGTCCTTAAAGATACCGGAAATTGCTATGCATTCTTTTTACTAGCGTGGGAAGACATAAATATTTTCTGTAACTACTGCTATTTACAACAATCTTTTTGAATTAAATTCTGGATACTCGTAATGGAAATGTTTCAGGTCGGCATGAGCTTTACAATAACTACACCTGCTATGTGAGTCAATCATAAATCTGTATATATGCGCTGGCGGACAACAACTATGGACAAAATGCATTGTACATATAATGGTTACAAATCACAGTCTTGAATAACATTATACCGTGGAACAACAAGTTTTTCTTGCTGGATTGAAGCGTATCATTTACCCTTTTCTTCGAATTACTTACATCCTTCTAATTGCCTTACCACAATTCTCTTATCCTCTTATTAATTTTATCTCTATAGTGAGTCATTCGAATATATACATCATCATCAGCCTATCATCATCATCAGTCCACTGCTGGGCATAGGCCTCCCCCAAAAGGAGAGTGTTTTGCCTTAATCACCACGCTTTCAAGCGGGTTGGTGATCGCAATATATTATGTTGGTGAATATATACATTTATATTTATTTATTAAGTATACAAATATTTACATTTATTAGAATTATGTATATATTTTTATGCCTGGAATATTGTTTTTTTTTTTAAGAATTATGTTTTATTTAATCGAAAATGTCACTTTTATGACATAATTGACTATTGATGTAAATTGAAAATTTATCGCATTGCAACTGACACTTGACAGATCGCGAAAAACTGTCATCTTAAAACAAAATTTGGAATTTTTAAAATATGCTAGTTTTATAATAATAATCAAATATAAAAAACATGAATTTTTAATATCAGAAAACAAATGCAAAATTACACAATGCCCAAAAATTAAAGTAAAATAATTCCTACGTTTCTCAGCGGAAATTACATCTTAAAAATTAAAAGAAGCAGTTTTAATTTTTTATCGAGTACATTAAATATCAACCTAGTTTAGTGTAACTAATACTGCACAAACTATTATACAGTATCATAGCACATACCTCGAACTTAAAAAATGTATAAAATAATAAATGATAAAAATAAATAATATTTTGAAAAAATTATGTCGCATCGAAGATTTTATACTGTGTTCTTCTTGTGTATGCCCATATTTTGGTATTTCCCGTTAATATGGAATTTAACATTTTTGACTCTATTTACTACTTCTTTACTAGTAGCAGTTTTTGCATTTACTTTTTTGGGACATGTATCACTATCGTCACCACACCAAACGTCGCTGTTTTTATTTAATAGCTTGGAAAAAGAATGTCGTATGTTGGATAGTGCAATAAAGGTATGTATTCTGTATCATATGTATATTTTATAATTTCGTCAAAAAAATCGTATATATTAATGTAGTTTATATTTTATTTTAGGATGTACAAAACAATTGGAGTTCTAATAAAAAACTACAATTGCCTGTTGTGTTTGGACGAACAGTAGACGGCCAGTTGCAGCAACTAATAGACTATTTTTTAAGAGATTTTGTAACTAGATGGATAAAAGATCTGACCCACAAACCTGAACCTATTATAGAAAAGTTTAAGGAACATGTTTGGGGTGCTGTACAAATTATATATGAGAGATTACTTAGAATAGATGCTGAAAAGTTGTTGGCTAATGATATGGTAACCAAAATAACTCAACACTTTGAAAGAATAAGGATTGCAACAAGTTGTGCGTTAGTAGGCTTATGTTGTCTGAATATATTTAATTTGTCATTACAAAACAGTAAACAACTAATTAATTAATTTAAATTAGTTAATTATTATTTGTAAATCTATTTTTTTCAGGTTGGAACTAAATCAACAACCAGTATTTAGTTTAATGCCACACTTAATGTCTCCTGATACAGAATTACATTATTTGCGTCAAATAAGTGAAATGATAGTTATGTTATTAATGCCAAGATGTTACTCTTTGACACCAGGATCTCATTTACTCCGAGAAGTATTGACTTGCAAAAGTTAGTCAAATTCATAGAGATCCTAGAATTAATAGAACTATTTTTGTTAGTTATCTAACACTATGACAATCATAGTATACTAGTGATGAACAGTATTCATAGAACATAGCTATAGCTAAGCTATAGCTAGCTTAATAAATATAGTGAAATTACAGCAAAACTTTCTTTCAGTTTTACAACCTGCTATTAACATCATCACGGACCCTGACTATATAAACCAAAAGATAATAGAGTATCTTGAAGACCAAAAGGAAGTGGATGCAATGCATGTCAGGACTCATGAATATGCAAAAACTTTTGAAGATTATATTCGACTTATAAATAGCTGTAATAATATGGACACTCTCAAACGCTTAAGGTACTTAACTACTTAGTTTCGTAAGCAATGTTTATTAGACTGTAAAAGCTGTTATATGGCTTCATAAACTTGATAATAAAGAGTAGTTTCATTAACAGTATTGAATTGTTAGGAAAATAAGAACATTACAGTTTTCCTAATTACTATTTTCAAACAATGAATTTATATTTCCAGGTATGATATTGTGACTCAAATAATGCAAGCAACAACTCTGCAAAACATAAAACGGGCTAAAGGCGTGGATATTGATGTAATTGAAAAGAGTGGTAATCAACATAATGTTAGTCGTCAACAAGTAGCTGATGCTAAGAAACTAAAGAGGTATATAGATCAATTGTCTATTGCCAAGGCAGACTGTGAAGCTGCTCTAAGGAGGTTAGGCTGGGATGGTGCATTTCCAGTGGTTGAATCTAATATGAAGGTTGGTTAATGTCTAGACAACTTAAAAATGCAAGATTATTCAAATTTAAGTATGTATAGTAAAAATCCACTTAGAATGTATTGTCCTTGTAACATTTAATAAATAAATAATTGTTGTACCAACATAAATATATTTTGGGTTAAATATTTTATTTTATTGTAAATAGTTGTTGTTCTAAATTATTAATTCTGAAATGACCTGCAACAAATAACAAAATTCTAGTTTTTGCATATATGTGACTAAATTTTCAGGCACTGCCATTGCATAAAATTATGGAGAGTGTCACTGGTAGGAGATACCTCTCAAT
>DWCF01004949.1:0-15234 GCA_018230265.1 Delias oraia | reverse complement strand
CACAGTATGTGTAATAAAATCGGATCAATAGTTTAGGTCTTTAGGAGTTTATTGCGAACAAATGTGACACCTAATATGTTTTATTTACCTACCTTTAATTAAAACTAAAAATTACCCATAATTATATTTACCTATCTGTATCGGAAGTTAGATATATGCAGCCGCGGACTATTTTATATGCATTATCAAGCTCTGAAATATTTCTCTACACTTCAATCATATATCTCTCATTGTTAAGGTATCTTTTGTAAACACAGTTCGACCATAATTCTTCGACTTTACAAATCCGACTATCACTAAGAAGGCTTTTGATGTGCCGGATTAGTTTATAGCTTATTTTACTCGCAAATAATGCAGTTTTCTATTGGTAAAAGGATTTTAAAGATCACAAACACAGTTTCACCTCTTTACAATATTAGTATACAATATATTGATATAAATGTCCATATATATATACATATAATATGTAATTCTTAGTAAGATTATTAAAGAGATGAGTTTTCTTCGTGACATTGGCTCGAATAGATTTAATTTTATTCCTCGTTGAAGAGAAATTACGTCCTTGAAATTTTTATCACGATACGGTAGTGTTAGTATTAAGCATTTCTATTCTATAATCTCACGATGTGATATTTTCATCCAGCTGACGACTCTTGCGCCGAGCCGAATTGTCTATGGTGGTCAGGCGCTCGTGTCCGATAGCCTGTGTATATACTAAGTGTCCTTCTAGCACAATTAGCTAGTGTTTATTTTTATTGATAATTCCTTTACTTTAGTAACTTGTATTCCATTAAAATTCTAGTCAAGTCTTAAATCTAGTCACGTGATATATGCCAAAATAAATCCTAAATGTACAATAAGTAGTGTATATGTAATGTCATATATATTATGATAGCATATGCTTCACATGAAACATATAAATATTTGATGATACTGATGGTTTCTCTCTTTTTGATTTGGGATAGATCAATTTGGAATATATACGTTGTGTGATAGCTTATGTATCCGAAATTTTAAGTTCTTATTGATAAAACTGAGATTTTTCCATTTTGTTTGATGGTAAGGCTTTTTGTAAAGTTTAATTTAAAATATTGTGTATTTGGCTATGTTTCCGGGGGTTTATGTGTAACAATGATGGAGTCTTAATCAAAAGCAGTTTGGCAATGTGAAAAATCAAAGTAAATTGATATAATCCAGTGAAATGAATTCAAAACTTAAAATATTCCACCACGTTACATGTGAAGAAATGAAGATAGATTCAAAAATTGTAAACCCGGAGTCGCTAAATCCTTTTAAAATATTAAAAGCCAACTTTTGTAACTTAAAATTGAAATTGTAACTTGAAAAGTATATACTTATATGTATTCAACAATTAAAATGTGTATCAAATTAAATAATTCATATTTTTGTGCCACTGCAGCCAAATTTTGATAGTTAAATAAGTTTCACACTTATAAACATTACTTAATTTAACTAATGTTTAAATCCTCTTTCACTAAGCTGCAATTATTGTACCTTAAACAAGACAAAACACTAAGAGATTGTACCTTAAAAAGAGTAGAATATCAAGTTCATAAGGCCTTAGAGATATACTTTTTAATCTAAGGCGCCTTTAGTTTTTAACGCATAATTGTGACTAATATAATTAAGTCTAAAATTATTAATTTAACTTAGAAAAATATTTATTCAAAAAAAAAAGTAATACGATTGACGGTGCGGGATTGAGAACGGACTTAAAAGATTGATGACGGCTCTGTGATATTCTAGTTTTATTCGTCGTTCATTCGTTCACTAGATTTTTCATTCGCTTTGTGTCACGTGAAACGATACATCAAATTATAGCTGATTTTTGTGTGTTAAAGCCGAAAATACTATAATATGATGTGTGGTTATAACATTTTGGCGTTTCATCATCAGCTTATCAAAGTCCACTGCTGGACATGGTGCTCTTCCAAAGACGCCAACCTATTGCGATCTTGAGCGATCTGGAGCCAGCAGTTGACTGCGACCTTAATTAGATCGTCTTTCCATCTCGTGGCGGGACGTGTTAGTGATTGTAATAAGATAACATCTTAGCGTTTGTAATAAGATGTTTAAAACGTCTTTGCGTTTTTAAGGAGATATTTTTGAGTTATTTGATTGATGATTTGATACGTCGAAACATAGCTGTTTGGTATCAATAAAAAATTTAAACAATTATAGAATTGTTCATTTTAATTGAAGACAAAGAAACTGTATCAAAAGAGTATTTCATACAACTACATGAATGTCTAATTTTGGACATATAAATTAGTTTTTTTGCAATTTTGTGAGACATGTAAAAAACAACTTTATGAATTACTTTAATCTCAGTATGCTCAAAGATATCGAAATAGCTATTAATATTTTACATTTAACTTTTTGCTTTAAATATTTACCATTGATATTTTTGTGCTAAGAAAGTATTTATTGTATGTATTTATTATTATATATCGATTCTAATGCGCAAAATATATAGTGTTAACACTATTAATACTAATTTCGTTGAATATTAGCGTTCTATAAGGTAATAAAATGTTATTAAACAGTGTCTAGTCAGTAAATTGTATTTAATACCATGTTGCTTTAAATCAAATATCTAAAACATTCTGTCCCTCTCTTATTAACGTGATTCGCTTATGCCAAAACGAAAAAGAACGCTTTGAGATTTTGTTTAAGCAAAGTTTATTAAATAGAGCGTCTTAGTGTTGTATATAATGATGTTTGGCCGCCCATTTCGTACAAATATTGCTGATTCTATTTCGAGGGTTTTGGTTGAAAGAACAAAACACTTTTCTAGCGCCATCTAACGGATAAGTATTTCAAAAAATTCTTTATTATTTTCAAAATTCTTTATTTACAGTTTACTTATCAGCTGTGTTGACATTTTGAAATATTTCTATAGAATAAATTGTTGAGATGAATTTTACTCTGACCGTGTAAAAATTATGTATATATGTCTAAAGAATACAAAGTCTCTGGCGTTAATTTGATAATTGTCCTTAAAAAATAATAAGACTATAATATGACTATGATACATATTTTGAATGCAAACAATTATAGCTTACAAACAGTTCAACTTATGACTCATCGTTTTAGATATGTATATTATGTATGCATTAAATGTCTACTATTATATATGAATTAAATTGTGGGTTACCGAAACGGAAAATGAATTAATAATATTTACTGTTAAAAATTAAAGCCAATAAAAGTTCACAATACTAAGCAGTTATTCATCAAAGTAAAGGTATAATCTTTTCTAGTGATTCAATGAAAACACTATATATATAATAGTTTCGAATAAAATGGTTTATTGTAGTGATTTCAAAGATTCATATAGAGATATGTTTTTTATAAATAAATTTTCTAAATGGTCGCCAAACATTGCCACTGCTAACATAATAAATACTATCTTGATGCAGCTAAATGTAACAATACAATAAATATATTTTGAAAAATATAGTCAAAATTAGAAATTTATTTGAATTTAAATATGACCATAGTATAGACCATATAAATGAGTCTGAAGTAATATTTACGGAACTTTTATATGTATATATTTCTTCTCTTTGGTTTGTTTAAACATTGTACCTTTACTTGGGTATATATAATATGTAATTGTGAACAGTTGTCATAATTTCTTATATTTTGTCATTATAGTTAACTTGGTACTATTGTAAAACTGAATATCGTTAACGATAATTCAAGAATAAAATATTAATTATGTGTTTCATTAAGTAACCTCCTTGGAATGTATCATCTGATGCGATGAAGTATTGCGGCTGTCAGTAGTGCCAACATACAGGAACCTGTGAGAGAGAATAAATCACAGATGTTAAATAGGGCAGAATAACAGATTTAGTAAAAAAAATATCGATGATTTGGTTCTTGGTAGCTAGAATATTATCTTTATATTTCACAAGTAAATGTGTGGAATTGATATACTTTTTATTATTATTTTTATTTAGACAAGTTTTGCTGTAATTTCACTAAACTTCTTAATTAAAACAATTTTATATAAATACATAAGATTGAAGATTCTTTTTAGAAAATAATATAAAATATGACGCGCTTGTCCTTGCAATGGCGTCAGAAAAAGCCACCATTAGCAAATATAAAGAAAAGTAGCATTATTATTAAGTAAAAATTTTAGCCTCCGCTATGATTATCTGTATTGTAGGGTCCAATATTTGTTCATATAACCAGAAACGTTCACTTACTAGTTAAACTAGCCGAGTTGTACACAGCTGGTTTTCCCTTAACAGTTTCACTATTATGGATTATCTCTGGTAAACAAGTGACAGCTACAGAAGGATCTAGTTGCGTGTAAGAAAGAGATGACCACGCTTGCCACAGCTTTGACGTTGCATTCCATTCGCGTCTGTTGAAATCGGCTTGAATCTAATAATAAACAAAGTAGCTCGTAATTTTGAATTATTTACGTTTTGAAAGGTCGGGCACTCAATTCCTTACTACAATTATTACACAACTGACTGTGTTACTGTTTTTGTTCGAATACTGAGACTAAAAAAAATATCAGTCTATATAAATAGAAAAATGTCAATATATACCTTGTCTTTCCCCACGGTCCAATGCAATGTTGGCGCTGGTAGCCCTTCAGTGGAACAGTTCAAAGTTACACGTGGAGAATTGGAGTCCTCAGAAGATCTTGAGACGATACGAGCGGCACTTGGTCCCACTGAAATTCAATTTTTTATGATATGCGGACAATGTGACAGATAATGAAAGTGAAGCGGCCATACACGGACTACTTCAAACTGTTGAGACTGACTGCTTAAAGCCGCGACCGCGCGGTGAACTATAATTCTGGTGGCGTCGAGTCTGTCTGTCTCGTCGGAGGGCCTGCCGCGTGTGTTATGAAATCAAAATTGAATAGTTGCAAAATTTTCCATTTTTTCCAAAAACGAAAGATGGAATATTCCATGTTGTTCTTTTGATTCCTGTTGATGTAAATGAGAAGTCCAGATAGTTTTTCGGTTAATTTAAATCAATTAATGTCGACAGTTTTATTTATGATTTGATTTAAAGCAGAATTATACCTACAATACAAAAAATGACATTCAATATCTAAGGCGAATGAAAACTATAAGCCTAGCTCTTTCTTGAAGACAAACAAATAACGCTTGCTTTTTTTACACTAATCAATATTTTTTTTTACACCAATCGGGTTCCTTTTGCCCACTTTGTTCATTTTTGTTCTTTTATGTTCTGGTTTCAAATGGTCAGAATCCATGACTCGACTGTGGTAGAAAATCAACTGCTCGAGCAGTCCGTATACGGCCGATATAGGAGATCACTATAACCCATAGATAACTAAAGCGCAATATGCGCTATACCAAATTTCCGTCATTTTGACACTGTATAAGCCTTTGATGGGCCGTCGGTGTCGTCACTTAATTAAACACACAAGTATTATTTCGGGTTTGTGCTTTCTAAGCCCATGGGCGCATCCTACTCACGGTCTCAAAATGACTTGGCGATGGGAGAGACAGTGTTAAGTTACTACCGGCCATTGTCGAACCCTTCTTTATAAAATATATTAATATATTTCAGATTGGGTATTTAACTAACTATGTAAATTATGTTTAATCGAAGTTTTTCCTGTTATTAAGTGCTACATCAATAAAAGTGATTTTTGCGCTTTTTAAATTTATCTAGTTCAAACAGTTGTTAGGTAGGTACCAATAAATTAGAGATTTACATACTCTTAACAGTATATAAAGTGCTATTTTTAGTATTTGGTATCATTGAAAGAATATGTATTATATTATTTGTAATGAATAAAAACAATAGTCTGAATTTAAAATTAGTTTCTATCACTGGCTAAAATCATATAGGCTTGTGAATATAATATTTCCAGATCAACAGTAGCCTATCGTTTGTATCATAGGTAAAAACAAAGGCTCTAAAACTTAACGATGGCAGATAACACGTCGTTTATTTTAGTGGAATGTCAGTTGACCTCAGTTTTTGGGTGCGGACTGAATTCAATGGGGCGACGGAAAAGATAAGCGATACTTCAGATAGAGGTTTACATTTACACAGTACACATGGCCCTAGGGACTCATGATAGTACCTAGGTAAAATTGCAGAGCCAAATATTTTCATAAGCTATTTTAATCTGTGACAGGAAATAGACTTGAAAATAGATAGTGCGGCGTAAAAAGCCGGCAACACAACCAATGTGCGGACTATATTGTCCATGGTGTGTGTTGTGCGGTAGTCCATGGGCGGTGGTTTTCTCTTACCACATAGAATCCACCTGCTCCTTTCTCCGTTATACCATAAAAGATAGATGTTATACATTTGTATGTGGAAACAGATCTCCTCTTTGTTAAGGGGTCACCGCTTTCCATATACAAACACGCCATAATCCCCGATTCGGATGTGTTGCATAGCTCTATGCGCTATGTAAGATAATTTCATGGGCCTCCGATATTCTCAATCACTTAGTGAAAAACAGGACTGTTTCACGCTGGTATTCTGTGAGCCCATGGTATCATTTTATATAAGTGGGCCCAAAATCTAAAGGATATTGGCATAACAATAGGTATTAAGAACTGGGGTTTCTTGCATGTTCTTCTCAAATGTGGAAACGTTTTTGAAGTATGAAATCCAATGTGATGTTTATAAGCAAATTATAATGGTAATTATAATGAAAACACGGAAGGCTTATGAATCTCTGTTGAAAAATTAATTATTACTTGAAATAGTATATTATATAAATTAGTATATTATATAGTATTGTATTTTATATAGTATTTAGTATTTCCAAACCTATACGGTTTGGGGACTTTCCAGAAAAGACCTTTCATAATGGCCGGTAACGCACCCGCGGCTTTGCAAGGGCTGGTGTCCATGGGCAGAGGACCGTTTGACCTAGGTGAGCTTTCTGCTCGTTTACCACCAGTGATGTAAAAAAAATGACATCAACTTTTGTGAAGGCTGACTCAATTATAAATGGAATTTTATAGCGATTTAGAATTTCAACAAAGTCGTGTTTCATCAGGTTTCCTGTTAAAATATTAATTCAAAATTAAAGACCGGTGACTGAAATAGATTTTAATCTGTTTTAAGCAGAATTATAAAAGATACAGTTTTATGAATATTTAAGGGCAATGTAGTTAGCGGTCCTATAAGTCCTTGACAATGGCCGGGCGAGTGTCTTAACCCGGCTTTAAGCGTGGGAGAGTCATGCTGGCGCTCTAATTAGGACGACTCTCATGAAGTACCATCACGGGCTCACAGAACATTAGCATGAAACAGTTCATGTACTGTTTCGTTAAATAAGAATATTCGAGGCCAATGAAATTGTACTGCTCAATCAGGGTAAATAACTGGCAACAAAAACAAAGCGCAGTTTGTGGCGCGGTTGCCCATGGGCGATTGTGACCTCTTACTATTAGAGACCCACCGGCCACGTTATTAGCTTTATTATAAAAAGTGTACGGAATTTTCACGTTGGTTTCGTAATAAATAAATAAATATCTTGATAGTTTACCCAATGATTTAAGTAGATAGTCCATCTTCCCAATACGAAACATAGGTCGCTCGCCAGAAACTTCGCAGGTATATGTAGAGTCTTCCACCGGTGGCTGAATGGGCTCCAATGTTAGCACACATCGCCCCGTCTGACCCCTGTCTGAGGTCAGGGCACAATCAATATTTATATAGTGGTCTGGTGCTCGAAAAATTTCACTCTTCGATGGGCCATGTGTCTGAAATTAGAAAAGTTCCGACTTAAAGACGTTCAAATTTCTATTGAATCAAATATTACAACGAACTTTGATCTAAATTGAAATTAACATTTAGTAAGACCCATTGAAGTCATAATATTATTATAATAATTCAGTTAACTCTTATAAAATACATTTTCAAACCAAAAACACAATTACTATCTCACAGAATTTGAGGTATCGTTAATCGAACTGGAAATCTGTAGAATTTTTGGGGGAGGCCTATGTCCAGCAATGGACGTCTTACGGCTGAAATGATGATGAAGTACTACTACTACTTTTAGTAGCAAGTACTACCACTGTATATATGTACATGTATTATACAAATGGACCCGGCAGCTATACACCCATGATAGAGGATGACCTGTCCCGCTGCCCGGTATACAATAAAAAGAATCCCAGCAATTCTTAGATCCGTTAAATCCTTCACTTTAGCGATTGGATTAAAAGTATCCTACATGCATATACAATGGGTCTGATGGAGAAGCTCAGGGTCACTCAGCGAGCTATAGAGAGGGCAATGCTCAGAGTCTCGCTGCGAGATAAAATCAGAAATGAGGTTATCCGCAGCCGAACCAAAGTAACCGACGTTGCCCGCCGTTTTGGTAAGTTGAAGTGGCGGGAAGAAAGGTTCTCGAGTGGCGACCGCGTACCGAAAAACGCAGAGTGGGACGTCCCGCCATGCGATGTAAAGACGATCTCATGAAGGTCGCGGGCAACCTCTAGATCCAGATCGCTCAAGATGGTAATAGGTGGGCGTCTTTGTGGGAGGCCTATGTTCAGCAATGGGCTTGATAGGCTGATAGTGATGATGATAAGCATGTATGTTAAACAGAGATATCGGCTACCTCCATTTTAAATTTCATATATCTTGCGCTATATAATAATTATATAACATACATTTTTTAGTAATTATAGCGGACAACGAAGCAGATGGGTCGCCTATATGGTCAGATGGCCATGGACCGCACCACAATCCGTTGTATTGCCGGCTTTCACGTGCGTGACGCGTCATTCCTGATCGCGCCGATATACATATTTGTGAGTTTATGGAGGGCGATGAAAAACGGCATTCAGCCAGTCGCGGGGCATTCAGCCAAGTGCTAAACTTTTGAACTTACTTTATAATATTTGTGCATCACATTTTTTATTGTTTTTATATTGTATTTATGAGATTTAAATAAATATCTAGTTTTTGTAAGAACTGGCTGACGCCATGTGCTATGTTCTGTCTCTGTGTAGCATAAGCTTCGTATGCTAATGTTCGAAGGCGCAGCTCACTAAATGATCAATTTACGAGTTAATTGTGAACATCCCAGAGTTTATTTAGACTATCATACCGTCACAATGAGCAGGAACTGACTACAAGACGGATGCCCGTATTAGGCACTTAAAATGTGAATAAATGATGACTCAACCTCTTAGACGTACTAAAGAAAGAATTAAATTAGCAATCTTTATTCTTTTGAGAAACAATGAATTATTTTCAAAGAGGTTTAAGTATGTCTTACTTATTCAATACTGTTTTTTGATAGAATTTTTGTTCGTTTTGTATTTAATTTAAGTCGTTTCAGTGATTTTTTTACAGAAATGCCTTGGGTACGTATTATATTTTTTGCAAATTTGTTGCCGTTATGCCTATATTACCCGTGGGAGAGTTATGCTGACAAAGTTATGGTTAATTTTAAAATTAGACGTCTGTATATCATATTTTAGTATATAAAGCTATCTTTCACAGTATAGAATAAACAAGTAAATCTTTTTCAGTATTAAAGGTATGTTTTAAAGCATGAACCAACCTTTATTTCAGACTTCTTGCATTTCTATCATTTAACAAAAAATATCACAAATTATTTGAAGATTAGATCTAACTATATGTTATAGCCAAGAATTATTAATTTAAAAAACAGTAAGAATTAATTAAGTGGATTACCTAAAATTATAATTGACCAAACGAAAATGTGATCCCATTTGACTTTAGTTTTATGTAAACCTTCAAGGGTCCACCTAGAAAAATTTGAAAACTTAGGTCCTAAAGAAGAAATCCCTTACAGAAGATACCTACAAGCGGTCCTTCCCCCATGAACAACCACGTACCCTTGTACAACCACTGATGTGTTGATTGCCTTTAGGCTCTTTTTTAAATGCCCCCAAGGCGTATACTTCTCATAACATGCATTGTCGTCTCTCAGTTCTGGTTTTCCTATTATATTTATTTGTATAATGTATATAAAATAAATTTTAATACTTACTTCTGGCCTATAAATCATGAATTGTTGTCCATTATTGTAGAGTCTCACGGACTGCAGAGTGTCGTTAGACAAGGTCTGCCAACCGCAGGTCACCTCCCAGCCGAGATCATCTTTCCATTCACCACTAACATTCACTTCTGTAGCTCCGATTGCTAATATTTCCACTAAAACAAATATTTTAATAATTAACTCAGAATTTGTATACTTTCTATCCGTTTGGATTTTGGAATAAAGACTGCGTTCGCAGAAATTGGGAGGCTCATGCTAACGAACTAATTTTACCAGCTCGTCCCAAATGATACCACCGAAATTCTATTTTCTTTCGCTGAGTGAATGAGGATATTGGTACCATTAAAAATGCTCCTTAAGCGGCGTAAAAAGCCGGCAACATAACCAATGAACGGACTGTAGTGCAGTTGTCCATGGGTGACGGGATCTCTTACAATAGAGGAAAGCATCTGCCCGCTATAAAATAAAAGTTTTTAACTATAATCAATATAGTTTTTGAAAATTTTGACTTAAATTATCTACTTACATATATAATAAAGGAAAAAAGTATTAGACATGACATTTTAATTAGTTTAAACCTGAAGAAACAATTAAGTTCGAAGTTTTATTGTATTAAAATCTGTGCCTACAGATATCGATCCAACTCTATGAATTATACATAACCTACAACAAAATATGTTCATTAACTAATATCTGTGAATTGTTAAAATTATCATCCTAAATTCTACATACAATAGTTGCAACTGTTCTTTGATTTTATGTACAGATGTAATACAATTTAAAAATTGTTCGTCGTTACATATTTCAGTAAAAATATAAAAACGATGTTTGAGACATTTATATAATTGAGGTCACCACTAAGTTATCCTTTTTAAAACGACTTTATTAGCATAAGTAAAATGTTGGGCGTGGATTAAATAATTAATTATGCAAATATCAAACAATGTATGAACACGCTTGGCTGTACACTGGCGCGCCTTGTACCTATCCGTTTAATGGGTTTTAGGTTTATTGCTACTGGAATCAGCAGAAAATAGCTGTTTTTGGTGGAATTTTGACACTTTTTATTGAGTTAAATTGCTAACGAACTGATTTTGACAGCTCGCCTGAAATGATACCATGGAACTTCTATTTTCTTTCGCTGAAGGAAGTGAGGATATCGGAGAGCCTTAAAAATGTTGGTAAAGCTGCGTAAAAATTCGGCAACATAACCAATGCGCGTTCTGTACCGTAGATGTTAATGGGCGGCAGTGTTCTCTTAGGAGACCCACCTGCTCCGTTATCCGCTAAAGCAAAAAAAGTAAAATTAGGAAACCAGTGTGAAATAGTAGATGCACTGCCATAGAGCGAATGATCATACCACAGACCAGTTAAGTTAAACTGACTTAAGCGTAAACAGCGGGTAATACAACCTAAGGGCGGACAGTAATGCGGTTTTTTAATTTAATAGCGTGTAATGGAACAGGCGTTTCTTCTCTATAGTACAAGATTACCGCTGGCCATAGGCAACTCTGCCATAATCACATCATAATCATAAAAATAATCGCATTAGTTGTGTTGCCTTCTTTTACCTCGCTTGAGCAGTATATATATCCACGGGCAGCGGTGATTTATTTTTATCAAGGAAGGGTACCCACCACCATTTTCCGTTATACTATAAAATAAATATTTTTTAAACAAACTTAAACATAATATCAAATAACATTCATAGATTTTTATTATGCACTAAATTTTTAATCGTCATAAATAGAAACATTGGGAATTATTACGCTTTAGTTGGGGTTAGTCTATATTATATATAAAGCACGGATTTCAATGTTGTCCATGGGCGGCAGTGATCTCTTCGTTTGACTGATTTCTTATATTTAATTAATTTAGTCACGGAGATAGTACCAGTTAGTTCGTTGTATACGAATAAAATTTGAAAAAATTAACAATTACTAGATAGATGTGATAGGATCACATCACATTACATGCAGACAAACTTTTTTAACATCAAAGATCGAGCGGACCCAGTACTAAACTATTCATTTTTTATAATAAAAAATGAATAGTTTGAATTATTGTGAATAATAAAATAAAAAAAACATGGTCACAAACCAGAGAGGAGTAAAAATATAATCAATTTGTATACAGTATAAGTATACCAAATTGTACCATTTGTTGTCCCCTAATATTGAATTGGTTATTGAACTTGAGGACATTAACTGTATATCAAATAATACGTTGATATTATATGCATCTACAGAGTAAATTCTATACAGGGTGTCCCTGAACTAAAGTATAATGTGGTAGCGGGAGAGAAGCCAAGTTATATCAGTTCAGTTAAGGACACTCAAGACGACACTCTAGAGAATGCATATTTTGATTTTAGAATGGTCTTTAAATGGAGAAAAGAGAAAAATATGTTCCACGAAACGAAAATGAATATGGCTTCTTTTCTCTCTCGCCTCTAATACACATATCATTAATATTTCCATAAAAAAGGGATTTTCTATTCCTTAAGTTTTTAGTTTAAAACTTTGACGGAAACTAGAATATATTAAAGTACCTATCTTTTTGTATGGTATAGCGGACAACGGAGCAGGTGGGTCTCCTATATGGTACGAGAATACCACCGCCCATGAGCAACCGCGCTATAGTCCACGCATTGGTTGTGTTACCGGCTTTTTACACCACTTAAGCAGTATTTTTAAGGGTCTCTGACATCCTCACTCACTCAGTGAAACACAGTAGAGGTACCATTTCAAGTACAACTACTATTTCACGCTGAGTATTCTGTGAGCCCGTGGTATCACTTCGGACGAGCCGTCAGCAAATGCTTCAGCATGGCTCTTCCACGGCTGGATTTATCGATTTTTATGGAAACACTGATAAATAAGCAGGAGGCTCACGTGGGATACGCGGACCTTTGCCCATGGACAACATTGTGGCATTAGTTGATAATATTAGTGTAGCTATAAGATTCAAAAATGTTCTCTGTCGGTCCCCTTGCATAACTTTAAATAATAAGGCCCCGTCGTTTCTCGTTAACTTTTAATACGCTGAATTGATGTCGCGCGCTCCTTAATACTTTAATATTACGTATTTAGGACGTCACTTATTTGTTACCTAACGAAACATCTTAAGCGGTTGGCTCTTGATGTGTGATTAAATTGATTTAGAAATAAACAGATGATAAATTATTTAAGTTTACTAATTGGGCCGGCTCGTCCGAAGTGATACCACGGGCTCACAGAATACTCAGCGTAAATGGTAGCTGTGTTTGAAACGGAAAACTGTGTTTCCTATTAAGTTATACCTTTTAAACTTTGAAAAAGCAGACAACATTACCAAAGCGCGGATTTTAACGCGATTCTCTATGGGCGGCGGTTATCTCTTACTATTATCTATTCTATTCTATCTAATCTATCTACATATTCTATTCTAAAATAAAGTCGTATTAATGACATTATTTATAACTCAAGAACAGCTGAACTGATTTGGCTGAAAATTGGTGGGGTGGTAGTTTAGAACCAGGAGAAGGGAATAGGCTTTTTTTTATTCTAGAGCGGTCAACGAAACAGGTGGGTCTCCTATATGATAAAAGAAGAGCGCCTCCCATGAACAACCGCGCCACATTCCGCGCATTGGTTTTGTTGCCGGCTTTTTACACCGCTTAAGCGGCACTTTTAAGGGCCTCCGGTATCCTTACTCACTCAGCGGAACATAGTAGAAGCACCGTTTCAAGTACAACTCAAATTTCACGCTGAGTATTCTATGAGCCCGTGGTATTACTTCGAACGAACCGGCCAAATTGATGCGTCGGCAATGCTTCAACTAGTTAAAGAAATAAACAAGAAGAATAATCAGGGAATGGTCTTAAACTAACAAAACATCACACGTGACTGTTATACAAATGAATAATCGCAAATACATATTATTTTTCTCATACATAGAGCTGCAGATGTCCTCTTAATTATAGTCAATTGACCGCAATTACTTGAGAAACTCTATATAAGGAACATAATTTAAAACGACAGACAAAAATATTTTCTACAAGCAACAAATCCGTTATGAAACTACTTTGACAACGGAGATTTAAATATGGAATTGATTGAATGATAGTCTAGAGATCTATGAATATTTTATTTAAAACACTGGAAAAGAAAAATCTGGAAAGATCCGGAAGTGTTTGCCGATGGTGTGAAATTCAAACATTTATCTGTCACTCTTAGTACTAGTATTTAGGAATTAAGGAAACATCGAAGTTTCGATAGTATCGAAGTCAACCCATTGATATTTTCCAGTAAAACATCGATGTTATCGACCATTCCTAATAGAATGTATATGAAATTATAGATATATGTACTATTTTCGCTTACCTGTTAGTGATATCAGACTTCTTAAAATTATACCATTAAAAAGCCATGAAAAGCCGGTAAAACAACTAAAGGACGGATTGTTCATAGACGGCGCTGGAACTCTTACCATAGAGATAAGCCACCTACTCCGTTGTCCACTATACCATAAAAATTGAAATTCCTTTAAAAAGAGGTATAAACTGATGATGACTTTAGATGTAACATTCATCGCCATGTTTGTTTAATAAAAATACTGATGTTGGTTACGTATGTTTTAGTCTAAACATTGTAATCACCGTAAAAATTAATGTCAGGCCATTACTATTAAAAATTAATGGCCTATTTAAACCATTTATTTCTTATAATCTTACTTGTAGTAAGAGTTTTAGTATAATAATAAACCAAAATAAGATAAAATTAAATAAATTTTAATTGAAGTTAGAATAGCGGTAAGAAAAATATTGTATATAATATTTCCCTTAATATCACGTAGTGACCAGCGTAATAAAGTGAACCGTTTTTCTTATTCATAGAAAAATGATTTTTTTTGATCAAAATCGAGTAGCATTTTAGCAGATGGCTCACCTAGCATAAGCGATCCTTCAACCATGTATTGGCACCATTTTATCATCATCATCATCATCATTTCAGCTGTAAGACGTCCATTGCTGGACATAGGCCTCCTCCTTGGACCTCAACGAATACCTGTCAGAGGGGACTTGCATCCAGCGCCTTCCGGCTACTTTAATAAGTTCGCTTGTCCACCTTGTGGGTTGGCAGCCCACGCTGTGCTTGCCGGTCCGTGGTCTCCATTCTAACACTTTTCGGCCCCATCGGCCATCCGCTCTACGT
>DWCF01004948.1:0-15234 GCA_018230265.1 Delias oraia | reverse complement strand
ATTAAACATTGTATTTTTTGAGTAGTTGTAAGTCACTTGTTGTAATGTTCGGTTGTAATTAAAAAATAAAGTTTTTTAAGACTTTTCGCTCATCTCCCAACGTAAATCACGTTAGACTCGTCTGGACCCGCTTAAAAACCTTTTAATTTTAATATATAAAGACTGTTACTCACAAGTAACGTAATTTTCTATAGTTGAAAGAATGTTTATGATCGGTGCAGTAGACCCAAGGGTTATAACGTCGCATACACAGAAACTTTACCTATTTATACTATTAGTATGGACTACGGGGTTATAAAGTAAATCGTAGTTTAATTTGAGCATTCCAAATCTCATTTTGTTCCCCAAATAGCTCTAAGAACCGTCCTCGCAACAAATATCTGAACAACGAACAAAGGCAATATAGCTTCGGAGTTAAATTTCTTCTAAGAACTTTATTTATATTACTGTTTGAGATCGCTAACTTAACAACTCTATGACGTCACAGATGTGAAGGACAAATTTATTAAACGAGACTAGCTGAATTTACAATTTGAATATTGTAAAAAACTTAGTAAAAAGTGCTTTGTCTGTATGGTGTTGCGAATTATTGGACGTATTTTTAATAGATTAATTAAGACAAGTGATTATAATTATTATTAAATTCCGATTAGTTTTAGATTCATAGTTTATCGTAAAAAAACAACAAATAGTAGCTATGTACATGTGAACAATGTTTTGAAACAAGATATTAATAAATGCAAAATTGTTTGCATAATCACTTATGAACGTTATTACCTAAGCTTTCACTAAAATCTAATTTAAATATACATAGTACAGTCAATACGTACACAGATCTACATGATATAAATATAAGCACCGAATTTTGAAAAATGGTTTTCCCACAAACAGACCTCAAAAAATCTAAAATATTAATGAACAACGAAGTCATTGCCAAAAAAAAACATACATTTTGAAAGTTCATTGATTGATATTTTATTAATTATTTTTTACAGTTAAAACATGTGCGGAACTGCGTGAGGAGAATTTATAAGACAATGATTTTTTCCGGTAACGCACTGCAGTAATTTTCCTTAATTCTCACGACAATTTTAATATACGAATAACCTGGTACAAGGTCTGACGTGTTTCCTGTTTTCATCAACTTTTAAGGGCAGATGGTCAATGGAATCAAACAAGGGTACAAAAAACTGGTACGGTGACCTATAAGGTTCTTCAACCCTTCAAACTTCCAGTTATTTGAATACACAGCTGAGATTGAAAAAAACTTAACCTAGGCATAACAATATATGTTACAATAATGTCGAGGCTGAATGTATTACTAGTCTTATATATTTTTTATCGTATAGCGGATAACGGAGCAGATGGATCTTCTATATGGTAAGAGAACACCGCGCCCATGGACAACCGCGGCACAGTCCGCGCATTGGTTGTGTTTTTACACCACTTAAACGTCATTTTTAAAGGCATCCGATATACTCACTCTACAACACAGTAGTAGCACCGATTTTCATTGTAATAATTATTTCTATCATTTTAAAATTTTCAATACACAATAGGCCTTTATAGGCCATTTGCTCAACAAATTGATTGAGTGCAAAATTCATTAACTATAAAAGCATTACCGGATTAACCGTTATTAAACCAGACCAGAAAATGGTTGAAGGTCACGACCAGTAACTAAAAATTAGGAGATAATTTTTATTTAAATGTAGATTTTTGTAGTAGGTATATTTAAAAAATTACCTATTTTTTCCATTTTGTCACGATATTAAATTAATAATTATAATATTAATTTAATAATAATTATAATATTAATTCAATAATTATTAATTATTTAATATATTAATATCACGATATTAATATATTAAAATAAGAATAGCTCACAATACATAGACGAATTTAAATGCCGCTCTGCAATGTTCTGTAATGTTTATGTTACGCATACAACTGTTACAATGTTATGTTTACTGAGAAATAATAATAGGTAATAAAAGGAAATATCTAACTTTGTTAATTAAGTAATAGTAGATATGTACTTGAGACGTGTTTTAATAAATCGTATTTTCCACACATTTTCCTGAGAGTTTCCGAATAAAGAGTTACTACTAGTATTTTTTTAAATAGATTTACGCTGTTGATATATGATCTTTACAGCAATAGTAAATTTGAAATGTTGCCTCCTTATAAACAAACAGGAAAAATTAGTTCTTTTGTCTTCAGTCTCTTCTTTTTAATAAGAAATACACGTCAATGTGTCAATATATTAAATAATATTTAACACATAAAACAATTTTATTGTTTCAAGTTTATTGTTAACAGACAATAGAAAATAATATTTTTACTGTGCTACTGTAATAAAATTACATCATAGGATATTTACACTGGATAATAGTGATACGCGGGCTTTTTCTTTAACACCCTTATATGCTTCTCAGATAATTTAAAGTACTATTGCCATCAGAATATTAAAAAAGCTCCAAAATATTTAAAACTGCTCTATACAACTATATAAATACTCTTTATGACATTATTATAGATAATAATAAGTTTTATTATCTAGTCTTTAATTGTTGTATCGTTGAACATAGAACAAAGTCCATTTTTCAATCTTCAACAATAAAATTTGCATTTAAAATTGAATTGGTAGACAACTTAAAATTAAATACATATATTTTATGTAAGAAAAAACACACATTCATGATTTAAAGGTATAAGTTGATTACGAAACTTTAAGGAAAAGACCATCACCAAATTTTTTCTTTATTTTCGTAAAAAAATAATACGTAGTCGAGGACCTAAGATGTCAAAAATTAAACGTCTTTAATATGAATTCATAATAACATTTAATAAAACCATGGACCGCTTCTGCCCGTTTTCATTAAAAAAATAGGAGACTTATTAACGCCGTCCTACAGAGATTTTTGTTTATTAACAAAATTATTTTAGTATACACGTTTCAGGCAATATAACCTTAAATATATGTTTAAATAACACTAATTGGGACGGCTCGTCCGAAGTGATACCACGGTCTCACAGAATACTAGCGTGAAACGGTACTTGTACTGTGTTTCGCAGAGTGAGTGAGCATATCGGAGGACCTTAAAAGTGCCGCTTAAGAGGCGAAAAAAGACAACCGATGCGCGGACTGTGGCGCGGTTGTTCATAGGCGGTGGTGTTCTCTTACCATATAGAAGACCCACCAGATCCGTTGCCCGCTAATAATAAAAAAATATATTGTAATAAAAATTTATTATATTCGGTTGATGGACTCCATACGTTACATTGTTACATTTTAATAGTTCGGTTAAGGGGAATAAAACGATCAATTTACATGAAATCGTAAACTCAAGCGCACGACTGCGATTCGTGACTCAAGCAGTCCTTTTTATCATGACAAATTAAATTTGATAAGAGGCCATATCCTATACGATCATGTCGTGAACATATTATTTACCTGCGTTATAAGTGCTCGTAATTTTTCAATAACCGCCGCTCACGGGCCTTCCCTCGCTACCTTTAGGTTGCCTATAATTTCTTTGCGATAAAATAAGATCAATAAACAACCAGCACCTAAATTCCTTTAGTATTCCTATTCCATTATTTTTGATTTAGATTGTTATACCTCATTAGATGGAACGTAGATTTTTTTATATACCTATTCCTTAGAGAAAATAACAAACAAAATAATTTTTTTTTAATTTTTTAACTTTCACTAGTCTACTACGGCCTATTCAATTAACTTATGCACTATTTTAATAGACGTTCTAAAGCATCTTTTTACAAATGTGAAATGAATTAATAATAAGACACACAAAATAAACTAAATGAAATTGAGTAGTAGCCTACAAATCGACAACTTTCAATAAATAATTAAAAGTCAAATAACTTGAAAAGGGTTAAGATTAGGGTAGGGTGTTTCATAGAGAGATATATCAGAAAATATGGTAACTCCAGGCCTCTAACGGATCTAGCAAGACTTTGTATGTAACCCTGTATACAATACCTAAGTTCTAGGAAGGCATAAGGTAAACACGTGTAAATTTATGTTTAATTTTTTTTATAATATAGCAGACAACGGAGCAGGTGGCTCTCCTATATGGTAAGAGAACACCACCCATGGACAACCACGCAACAATCGCCGCATTGATTCTGTTGCCGGCTTTTTACGCCACTCAAGCGGCATTTTTAAGGGCCTCCGATATCCTCACTCAGCGAAACATAGTACAAGTACCGTTTCACTTTGAGTATCCTGTGAGCCCGTGGTATCACTTCAAACGAGCCGACCCAATTAGTTGGAAAGACCACAGAAGTTTTGACAACTTTACTGTACTGATTTTATTTATATAGTTTACAGTCAATGTCAAATATAGTATTTTGTATATGTTGGATTAGTTTTGTCTTGACACGAAAAATAGATCACCAGTTAGTCCGAGTAACCTAACAAGTACTTAAAGTAGCATACAAAACTATATTGCTTAATGCATTAAAAATAAGGACAGTCAAAGTTCACGTTCACATGTTACGTAGATACAAAAAAAACACATAAGAACTACTTGGAAAAAACTGGTTTGTATGTCGTCATTAAAATGTGTAAAATTAAATTTGTATTACTTAGGCATTCAAAAATTTGATCTAGCCTCGAAATACAACAAACTTATACTTTTTAAAATTTAGGATGATCATTTTGACAGTTCACGACCTTGATGTGTCGTATTTTATTACTGGTGTTTATTATAAATTATAATCTAACCATTTAGAATAACAATACAAAAATATATTTCAAGTTCTATAAGAATATAAAATGATTATTCCATTGTTTAAATCTGCATTAATTTGGCAATTACTCAACAGTATGTAATGTAGTACTGTCTATATATTCATATAATTAGAGAAAATATACCTACACAACAAATTAAGAACCAACAATGCATAAAGTAAAGACTATATTTTAATATCCAAATGATAAAACTGTTTATGAAAAATCATACCTCTGCAGAATCAAAAGATTGAGGGTCACCATTCTTGAGACATTTCTCTTTTAAGATTTGTGTCGACTTATTTTGATAAGTATCAATTTGATTCTGATCCAATTTCCCTTGTAGCTCAGAGGGTAAAGCATTAATTGCATCAGCTAAAGTATCTGTTGTCTGACAAGACACCATTCCTGCAAAATTTGATAAACATTTAGATATTTTTAACTCGTTTTTTAATTTATTTAAATTATATATTATATTTTAAGCTGTTACTTTACTCAAAATACTTTTTAAAGTGAATAACTATTCATTTTTCAAATGTATATTAGTGTTATATACATCTTTTATATATATAGTTGGAAGCAATATAATATTATATATTGTATAAATAATCAATGTACATCATTCACATTAAGTTAATAAAACAAATTAATATAATAATTATATAAATCTTCTACTGCGAAAATATTAAATGCATTACAATAAATAAACGCTACCTAAATATTTTAACGGCATATATTAACTCACCAATAATAATAGCGAATAAAAAGTAATAAAACAGAGACATTTTAAATTTAGTAAAATCGTAAGTTCTGTGTAGATGTAAAATTATGAATTATACAGTGAATATTAAATAAATTTATATAACGTTTGGAAATAAGAGATTAAAATTCGTTCCGTTAATTTTAGGAATAATTAATCTCATTAACACACACTCGTCATTTCATATAGGAACAAGCCACTATAATGAAATCCGTAATTCAACTGAAAAATGAAAACTCAAAAATCAAATATGAACTAAACTCAAACATGACACTTGACAAAATGAAAATGTCTGTCATGAAATTTCTAGTCTATTTTCTTTACGTATTTATAATCTGTAGAATACATATTCATCGATAGTAAGGATTCTGGCGGGAACCTTGATAAAATTCGGTTTACTTAAAAAAAATTCTATAAATAGTTATTTTTTATAGTTTATGTAAATTTAAATATTGCTATTAAGTAGTTGCTGAAAAACATAATAGCAATAGAGAATATCAATGGAGGTGGGTCCGGCCTCACAAAAAAGGCAACGGCCTACGGATGAAACAGGAGGCGTAGGCTCTGTACGTACGGACTGCGGCGATGAGCGAGTCGCGAATCTGCCTTATCGAATTATAAAACACTTTATCCGGAAAACTCAAATAACAGTCAATACAGATTTGAAAGTGTACATGGAATCCACTTTCATTTGAATACGTAATATTGCTTGACTTGGCATTATTAGTAATAAAACCTGTTCAAACTTCACATTGTATTTCAAGTTATCGAACTGTGGAGTTTAATCGGGTGTTTAATATGGAACACTTACTCGATCCGTAACGACGGCCCACGTGACATTATAACCAGCCTTAACATTAAGCATGCAGGCCGAACAAATTAAAGTTTGGTATACTTAGGGTTCTGTGTAGTCACACAGCTTAAAGTCAGAAACATAATATAACGTTATTAAAGGTATGGTAAAACTGTAAATGACTTAATGTAATTACATTTTCTTTCCATCTATTCTAAAATCTTTTCTATTTATAATTTATAATCTTTGGTTATTCATCTTTGGTTGAAATATTGGTTCATAGTTATACTTAAGTTGTATCTCTCTTAGAATTTTATTTTATATTCTTGTTTGATTGCTGAAATTGGCAGCATTGTGTCCACTAGTCACAGAAGCCACAAAATAAG
Organism: Delias oraia; assembly: GCA_018230265.1. Taxonomy (NCBI): domain Eukaryota; kingdom Metazoa; phylum Arthropoda; class Insecta; order Lepidoptera; family Pieridae; genus Delias; species Delias oraia. The sequence goes on along the minus strand of DWCF01004948.1, from coordinate 8,536 downwards.
AAGATGAAGGGCATGGTAATTATTATATTTGTCTATTAAAGTCAGTCATCAGTGTCAAATTTCACGTGAAACAGTATAAAGTGTTTGTTTTTATAAATTGTAAATTTTAAAGAGTAATTTACCAACAACATTTTTATAAGATGAATATAATTAGGTAAAAAGTGAGTATCTTTAAAATAAAATGCTATTTTTATATAAAAAAATATTATATTAAGATAAACTACATTACTAAAACATGATCTACAATCGAGGCCATGATTTTTATTGCTATCGGACGAACACAAGTTTTTCACCAATAGATACGACAAAAGATATTCGTAAAAACAAGGAAAATGTTATATGTAAATGCAAACTCAATACTTGGAAATCGATTCTTGATCTTTATAATGACCATGATACTACTGTAGTATGGGACAATAAGGGCATCGTTCCTAACCCACCTGAAAAAAAACATCATTATAGATTTAATAAAAACAAAGATTCTTATAAAGTAACTACGAAACAAGAAAAATCAACTGATAAGAAAGATGTAAAAGAAAAAATTTCTAAAAAAAATAAAACTGTTACATCGAGAGAAAAGAAGACGACAAAACACAATAATATTGCTGTTCAAAATTTAATTGAACGTTCAAAAAAGTCGGACTATACTAAAGTATGTCCTGAAGGAATTTGTAAGGCAAATCAAGAGGGAGGTAAAGATCATCATTGTAAGTGCAAAAAAAAGAAGGAACACCATCATAAGACGACATTGTGTACCGATCGTACTTGTAGTGCATACAGAATTGGAAATTTAACAAAGTCTTGTATCGATTTCTTCTGTTCTTTATTTAAAAAACAAAACTTAAAAGTATTAAAAGTAGCAAGAGAAGCAAAAAAACCTGTATTTGCAATTAGAGTTGATTCTTCAAACTTAAACATTTTAAATCCTAATGAAATCAAAACAAAAGTTAAAGCCTTTGGAACAGTTGGCAAGAATGATAAGTGCATGTGTCCCTCACGGTTAGAGAAAGCAAAAAAATATGGTTTAGGTGAATCGTGTGAAGGTGGTGTCTGTAAAGCTGCAAGGCATGGTAAATATGATAAGTTTAATTGTCACTGTGCAAAAACAGACCTTATTGAATGTTGTGATACAACATGTGATAGAATTGATAGTACAAGAGGAAAAACAAAACTAATTAAAACCATGAAGTTTATGCGTGACAGTGGAAAGAATATCACATCTGGAATATCTAAAAAACCGTTATTTGAAATGGTCTTGGACAATAATCATATGAATATATTGAATACAGGAGAAATCTATGATGTTCTAAGGAAAGCTGACCAGTCTGATATGTGCCCATCAGGTATATGTAGGTCCACAGCTAACAAAGATAGAATATTGAACTGTAAATGTTTAAGTAAGAAAATAGCACCAATATTACATGAATGTAACAAAAAGACTTGTCAACCAAATGAGGGGTCAGACAAGAAATCAAAATTTTATATTTGCACAAGAATCTGTAGTAGTTTACAGAACTGGACTAGTAAGAAAAATGACAATGATCTAATATATCCAGAGAATTTTTTGCCTAATAATCCTTCAACTAAGAACACTATGCCACTACAATTAGGAAAACCAAAATATAATAAGCAAGTGGTTTATGCCCAAAAGAATATAGGTCAAGGCGATTCAAATAATCGATCAAAAAAGAAAATTGTTTTACAAAATGTTCCTGAGATATATAATCCACCTACTCACAAAACACTTTTAGAACCAAGTAAGACTATGAATTTATTATTTTATTACTATCATTGATCTAACTTTTTTTCATCATCCTAGCTTCTATACCTCAACTGGTGCATTTTAAACTAGCCAACAGGGTATAACTAAATCAAATTTTGTGAATTAGACGGTAAAAAATTTAAACCCTATGAGTTGCTTGTTGGTTCTTCTTGTAGAGGTATATTTTCTAAACCAATAGTAGCTTTACTAATATTTGTAAATCTACTCACAAAAGTTCCCCTGAAAAAATAAATTTGAATTTTAATAGAATTATACATTTCAGGGGTTATTCCGAAACAAGTTAAGAAAATAAGGGAAAAAAGAAATGTACAACTGAAAAGAAAACCTACACAATTATTCAGATCAACAAAAAAAATAAGATTTTGGAATAATAATAAAAGTAATGCTATGACTAAAAAGATGAGGGCAACAGAGAAACTAGTTATGAAAGAAGCATTAAAAAGAGAAAAGTTGATCAATAAGAAACAAAAACAAATGGACCGAGAAGCAAATAGAAGGAAGAGAGAACTACAAAAATTGCACAGTAGAGAAGAAAATCACCTAAATTTTTTAGCAGGCTTTTTAATTGGTGTGGTCAATTTGAACTTACAAATCATCATAGGAGTTTTGAGTATGGTGATATCTATTATTACTGCGCCAATACATAGTTATATTTACCTTAAGCACAGAATTAAAGATCCTGTCGGTACTTGTAAAATGTTCAAACATTGGATTGTTAATACATGGAAGGCAAGAGATACGAAAATTTCGGCAATTGTAGAAAATTCAACCATAATAGACGTACTCTCTGATCATTTGGAAAATTCAGCGTTATTTGAGATGTTTACTAATAAAGGGTCTACTGTTGAAGAACGACAAATGTATGAGAGAAAGAAAAAGAGACGTCTGAAACGTATAAAAAAACGGCATGATCACGCGATGTACAGCTGTCGTCACACGCTTCTTATGACACTAAGAAAACATCCTTGCATATGGATATATCATATATGTCCATTTTTTTACCCACAATTCATAGCACTTAAAGAGTTTATTAAAAACTTCTTTCATATACTATTGTATATAGCGGCGTTAATTTGTTGGACACCGTGCGTACTGTGCACGGAAGTAGTTCGGGCGTTTTGGTGTTGCCTTTTATGTTCGCAATAACATGTTGTTAGGTAAATTTGTTCTATTATGGTGTTAGTGGTGAAGATCTGTCCCTTTGTGTCAATAAAAAAATGTTCTAACTTATTTTTTCTAATATTTTATTTATTAGATTAAAAGTTTAAATCAAATCTTCAATGAAAAGTTTAAATCTATACAAATTCTGTGTACCTATAACATCTAACAGTTTGCCATATATTTGTATTGAGCACAGTACTGTAACAGCACGTAACACTGCGTGCAAACACACAACTGAAATATATTTTATATGTACAGCAGGATTAACGCTAAACTTCATATTGCAAGAGCTTTGTAAAAAATGTCATCTAAAGGAGTCAATGACACGGAGGAGTTGTCTGTATTGAAATAACTATAATTAAGACATCATTTTGATTTTTTAGTTATTGGTCCTAGTTTATTGTTAGACTTATAACATTATTGCGGAATATCCAATAAATTAAACAAAGCGCCTGAAACACAGTAGTTCAGGCATAGACGTAATTTAATTAACTACCTTTACCCCACACAGCAGCCAATAGATATAACATACCTACATACAAAATCTTGTACACTATAAAATAATAATGCACGATAGACTAAGAATCTTTGTAAATATTATTGTACCTACAAAGAGTAGTGAAATAAAATTTATTTCGATTTGAAATCACCTATTTTTGACCTGACTTAATCCCTACATATCTCTATATATTACTTTTCGGTTAAGAGGGCCTCTTATAAGGTCCCTATCGAACTTGGGAACTCATTTTCTATATCTCTATCTATTTAATGAAATTGAGATTACATGAGTGACAGAAAGGCTCGCAAGAAGCCGATCTAAATAAAAAAAGTATTAGGTTATTAAATATATAATTATTTGCAGCAGAAAACGCAACAGCAAAGTCTAAATGATGCTATTAGTATCATAATTGGACACCATAAAATCCATGAAAATATAAGGAGAATCACTTGAAAATTTTGTTTCCAAATATTTAAGCACTTTAAACATTCGGGATAAGCCCATGGACACATACGATATATCATTACATAGCGAGGTTTTCGTACTGTGTTCATAAATATATGATTATAGGAGATATTAGTGTATGAGCTATGCCGTACTTTTGCTTTTTTACAACATTTTCGTTTGACACCACAACTTTCATCGGTGAATATAAACAATCTAATTAATTTTCGTAAATGGCCATACATTCTGCATATAAATGAGTTTTTGCAATGGTGATAAGATGATGAACATCTTTTCTTGCCTTTGTTTCTGTTTTTGCATGGTTTAGCATGTTTACAAGGAACCCCTTTGCAAGGATAATTCGGTGACATCGCGCAAAAACTGCTGCATGAATAACCTGGATACTTTTTGCAGTATTCAGAAATACAGCGATCTTTCCTGCTACATTTTTCACATTGAATTGGCTTGCATTGGGTGCAACTATTAGCACTTTTCTTTTTTAACTTTGTAATTAGTGTATGTCTTTTTGTTGAGTCAAAGTCTCCACGATCGTGATAACAGTACGGACAGTTATTCTCATGTAGTTGGTTACACTGTTGGCATTTATTGCGTGTTAGTAAGGCTGGGTTAACCCAATAATCTCTGTAAGATTTGTCGATCAACATGAGTGATTGGACACATTTACAGCGTTGGTGGGGGGTTCGCTTCTTAAAATTAAAAAGCGACCAATCCCGTTTCATATGAAGCCGTATGCCTTGAGGACATTTTTTATGATATTGAGTACCAACCGATGAGCATGGAATTGGCTGTACCCGGCAGCCAATATTTTTGCATGATGTTGAAACATGCAAATTTTTAGCACAACTTTTTGGTTTTAGTGCACTACATTGGGTTTCAATAGAGTTAGAACATGGTTTACATATTTGTTTCTTTGAACATTTTTGCCAACACAATGTATTATTCTTCGAGTTTTTACACTTTTTAGGCGTAGTTGACGTATTGTGACGTTGTGATATTTTGGTGGAGGTTTTTTGTTTTCTGCACTTTTTGTTATCCTTTGTAGAGCTTTTATTATCCTTAAAGTGCTTTTTGGTGCAAGGCGATTGAGTCCCTACTGCTGGGGTTATAGCTTTTTTACAAGACGTATATTTTTCAGACGATTTATTGACGATTTTATTTTTCTTCATACATTTGCAACTTAACGAAATATCGACAGGACTGTTTTCTTTTGTATTAGTCGTAATTCTAAATCTTGAGAGCTTTTTTCGTAGTTTTAACAGTTTATTATTTTTTGGTAATGTAGATATACGCTGTGATTTTTGACAACATTGAATCCCTTTCGTTGAGGCTTTTTTTAAAGGCAGTTTATACATAGAGGCTTTGTTACTTATCACCAATTTGGTAGATATCTTTTTTGTACGATCACATTTTTTCGTATTATTATTTTGGTATTTCGATTGAGTTTTGGTCCAGCATTGAATGCCCACGTTCCTTTTCAACTTATGAGGGAATATCTCTCTGCCATCAATTTTACTTCTGGTTTTTATTTTATCTTTCATACAAGTCTGTGTCTTTTGAGTACAACACTTGATTTTTGGCGTGCATATCTTAGAATTAGTTTTATTTAGTTTTTTGAGAATAATTATACCCTGCTTACAAAGACAATGCGTATTCTTTTTTACAATAGAGACCAGTTTTTTTTCCAAGCATTTGCTTAATAAAGAATATTTTTGTGATTTTTGAATTTGATCACCATTTTCCATTTGTACGTCATCTTGTGTACTACAATCAACTGTTACTTTTTCATCACATTTAGTTTCAATTTCTTGATCAAGACATTGGGTCGAGTTGCTTTCGAGTAAAATTATTTCGTTCATATCTGTACAGGCATCACATGTTGTTATATTTATATCACAGCCAATTTCTTTGGAGCATGTCAGAATATTTGTTTCACCGCAAGCATTATTAATTTTTGATGCATTTGATTCTACTACACTTTCGCTTTTTGTCTTGACATTTTTAAGCGTAATACAACTTTTAATAGAATCAGCATCATCTAACTTAATTAAATTAAACTTTTGTTCACTTTTATTTTTTCGACAGCCACATTTTTTATAAAAACGATGTGATGGTACAGGTAAATCGGGAAACTGCAACTGATGCAGGTTACAATTTTTATTCTCTACATCATCACCCATACAATATTCCCAGCCTTTTGGAAATAATACCTCATTTTCTTTTTTTTCATTTATACTATTTTCACGATGTTTTTTAAAATTTATGTGGTCATTGTTATTTGTTAGAGATGCTGTTGTATTTACCTTCAGCTTATCAAAAGGAGACGTTAAAGATGAAAATTTTCGCTTGAGTTTCCTCCAAAGTGCTATTTTATCACCAGTTATGCATATGTCTTTGTAAAAGATTGCCTTGTTTGAATCTTTACTTTTATTATAATAGTATAATTTAATGCTGCTTTCTTTCGTTTTGTATGAACACACTGAACTGATACTACAATATGTTTGCTTTACAGTTTTTTGGTAGGTTTTATTTTTGCTATAGTATGGTAAACTTGCTGCTATATTCGTATTTAGTTTATTACAGTGTCCCATTTTGTGAACTGTCTTTTTTGTTTTATAATTTTCTCGAGTATTAAATTTAATCGCATTCTTAACTTTTGAGTTATCTTGAAATAAATTTAAATCCAGATGTTCATCGAATTCATTCTTTACTACGTGTTTTATTTCAGCTATATTATTTTCCGGTTTATCGGTGTGTGACATAAAATTTTTATAACATTTAAAATCACTCCTTCCATTCCTATTCTGCAGTGTCATTTTTTATTTCAAGCAATACTTAGGGCTCTTAATTTAATCACAACATGTATATATTTTGTTGTCAATATTTAAACAACGATTCCAAGATTCATCTCACTTTTACGACAGTAAATATAAAATAAATTGTTTCAATTATAACTTTCTTGTTGTTGAAAAAGTGCATGCACTAATAATTATAAAATTTATCTTGTAAAAAGCGAATAAATATCTACTAAATTAAATATATTAAAATTAACCTAACCTACAACCTAGGCTCTAAAAATATATATAATATAGCTTGACAATCTGAGGCTTCAAGGATAACATACAGATTAAACATGTAGACAACACATCTACAGAATATGTATAATTTTAATGCCGGCAATGCACCCGTTGCTCTGCAGGTCTGTCCATGGACGGAGGACTGTTTATCCTAAGTGAACCTCCTGCTCGTTTGCTACAATTTTTTATGATAAGTACTTGGCACAAAATACTTTAAAAACGCTTGGTTGTGGATCGGTAAGACTTTGTATTCTACCTCGATGTTCGATGATGACATTTAGTTGTAGGTATTAATTCAAACAGAGCAGCCATCGTTACGCTATAAACCAATCTTGCGGGCCGTGTGAGACCCAAGGAAACGTCATAATTGAAATAAAACAAATTCATGTGTACATAATATTTTTTAAGGGCGGTCATAAAAAACACATCGACTAAAAAATCCGTTTAGTATGTGGTATTAATTTTTATTTCAGTACTCAGAGCTTTTTCTAAAACCTTATATCGTTTCAGCTTTTCCATGAAGATGCTATTGTGATAATCGAAAAGAGTTTTAGAGTTTTTCTTATCGGACAAAGTCGGTGATTTAATTTTACGTAACCTAGGAGTTACTTGGACTTGCTTCTCGTTCGCTAATTCCTTTATTGTCGTTCGGAAGTTACCAATATAGTAATCATAGTCATTCGATTCGTTCTTTCTATATTTATCTATACTCATCTGCAATGTACGGGTCGTTTTTCCATTCGTCACGTTTAGAACATGGCTTGAGTACGAATTATTTAGTGTCACCCCCTTTATAAGTTGGCAAGCATTGGTTTTAAACTGACGAAAGAATGAACAAGGATTCAAGCCGAAATCTGTGAGGACCATTTCAAACCAATCGGTGTAGTAAAATATGAATAGAAGAGTAATAAGTGTTAGGATTATAATCGCTCCATAACCGCACACGATGGAGCCAAATTTGGGTGAGCATCCAGCAGTACAAATTCCAGAAGTGTAAAATTGTTTTATACAACACAAAGCAAAGCACATTGGTAAGAAGGAACAACACTGCAGAACTATAGACATATAGCTATGTACCGTGTGAATGCACATACGAACCAAATCTTCAATTGCAAACAAACACGCGATAATAACTCTTGATATCATTTGCAAAGTACAAACTATCGGCATATATATTGTATAGCACATTTTTTATGTATTTATATATATTTTCAATTTTTTTACTTAATAATTTATATAGTTTTCATTATTGTATTTTTATTTACATTTTTAAATTAAATTTGCACGTATTCCTTACAACATTGGTTACAAAATAGACTGTGTGAATTTAGATTTTTATTTAACTGCCAGCGTAATTCTACATATTTCATTCTCATCGTGCCACAGATTAATAACAAGATGTATAGATAATCTCGCTGCGTAATTAAAAAAACATAAATCCATCCTTCTGAAAATTTCTTCATCTTTTCGTTCCTTCTGCTATAGGTTTAATCACATACACAACCTTTAATAATTTATATAATATAATATATATATATATAATATTAAATAATA
>DWCF01004947.1:0-15239 GCA_018230265.1 Delias oraia | reverse complement strand
CAAGATCGCAGCGGGTGGGCGTCTTTGGGGGAGGCCTATGTCCAGCAGTGGACTTAGATGGGCTGATGATGATGATACTATCGTATAGGATATACTATAGGATACTAAGCCTTCATCACAACGTCCTATAACAATTTTTTATTTATTTACAACATTACGACAATAATATTAAAACTTCAAATAAGCTGAAATATTTGTGGGTATATGAAAAATCATTCAAAGCCCGTGAAACTGGGCTTAATATGAGGAAAACTGTCACAAACAATACTCGTTTATCCAAAACGAATTTGACTATTCTCAAAATTGTAGGAAACTATCGGAACGTATTAAACCGACATTGCAGGATACAATTCGGATAAAAATAAAGTTTGTCACTGAAGCTTAGATGAAAGAGGCTCAGTTATGTAGAGTGAGCATATTTTGGGCCATATTAACTTTTCTAAAAATTGAGAGATCTTTTTTTATAACTATAGAGGCCTAGGAATATAAGCATAACAAGTCTCAACCACTGATTTAATGAAAAATACGTTTAGCCGGTGGGAGGGCCTATAAGCATATAAGGACGCACTAATTGGGGCGGCTCTTTCAACGTGATACCCCGGGCTTATAGAATACTCAGCGTAAATCAGTACTTGTACTGTGTTTCACAGACTGAGTGAAGATATTGGCGGATAAGTAACGCTTAAGCGGCTTTAAAAGTCGGCAACGCAACCAATGCGCGAAATGTGCCGCGGTTAATCATGGGCGGTGGTAATCTCTTACCATATAGAGCGACTGCTCCATTGTCCGATATAGAATAAAAAGATAGGAATGAAATAGTTTTATTCAACATAAGTACAAAAATGCAGATCGTTGAACGTCAAAATTTGTCTATCACCGAGTCCAAGATAAACTCACTGAGAAGAACCGGTGAAACACACTCAGTGGATGTAATTTTTTGAATTATGTGAAATACTCAAGTAAATTATAACAAAATTGGTTCTGAAAATATAAATTTTATATCATATAATTATATTACTATTCATTTATGTTTCATATTGTGACTCATTGCAATACCTCTAAAAGGATTACTTAATTTACTATGTCTGAACATTTGTATAACCAGTATGTGCTTATTTCGTAAGATTCGGTTATGACTGTCGTTCTTTTCGGCAAAATTATTTATATTTTTCAAACATATATTACATTCTCAAAAACGTATTAAGACGCTACAGTCAAGATATTTATTTCTTTAATTTATCTCTAAGAAATGTAAAAAGAGCCAGCTTTACCACAGGTCGTAGGAAAAAAAGGTTTCAAATCCTGGTAATTTTCCACTTTAGCATTGATTTCCCATATTTCCTTACAAACATAAATTATCCCAAAACCTTGTAAAACACAGTATCCCTGAATAATATCGTTGTGGCAGCCCTAGTTCAGCAATATTGTCACATTTGCATGCGGCGTTCGCGATTTCTTATTCAATTCGAACTTGTTCCCTACTTTATTGGAGCGGGTGTCACGTGGTGGGACATGGCATGGGCGAATTATTTTGATCAAATATTGCCTGCATTCTCTTTTATCAATTATATGTTTTCATAAAGGCCCTCGATATTTGCCACAGTGGCCTTGAAAGATATTTGAATATACATTATATATGTATAAGTTATGTAGGTGGCGTTATTTTTATTTTATTTTCACCCGTGGTAGAGCATATGAAGCATATGCGACATACTAATTGGACCGGCTCGTTTGAAGTGAAACAACGGGCTCAGAGAATACTCAGCGTGAAATGGTACTATCCTGTGTTTCGCAGAGTAAGTGAGGTAATCAGAGGCCGTAAAAGCCGGCAACACCAATGCGCCAACCAATGCGCGGACTATAGTGAAATTGTCCATAGGCGCCGGTTTTCTCATACATTATAGCAGACGCACTTGCTCCATTGTCCACTATACTACAAAAATACGCAAAATAGTGCATAAAAAAATGTTACAATTCTATATATTAGATAAATAAATTTATTTTGCCGCATTCATATCGCGAGAAATAAAGATATTTCATCAGCGTGACACATCACAGCGAACCTACTCGCATTGCATTTTGCGATGAGATTTTTCATACGCTGTCTTCAAAGCGAAATAAAATGTTGAACATTAAATATTTTCCGCGGAACTTCTGAATAAAGTTGTTGTAACTCTATCTGTGAATCCAAGCGGATTGAGTTTTGATGTTACATTTGTACACTTAGTGCAAGAATGCTTTTAGGAGTTTCTTTAAAAAATCTAAGAAAATAGAACTCTGTGCAATATGCTTCATAACTTTTATACAATTATTGAATTTTTGCATTGTGAAAATGAATAAAATAAACTCGTCCGAATCTATACAACGGGCTCACAGAATACTCAGCGTGAAATTGTACTTTTACTGTGTTTCGCAGAGAGTGAGTGAGGATATCGGAGGCACTTAAAAATGCCGCTTAAGTAGCGTAAAAAGCCGACACCACAAGCAATTGGAGGTTGTCCATAGGCCGTGGTGTTCTCTTATCATATAGGAGACCCACTTGCTCCGTTGTTGGCTATACTACAAATTATAAACAAAAGTAATTATCAAGTTGTAATCTTAGTAAATACAAAATTAAATGTAGCCCGTGTCATGCTGAAGCATATAAATGAAAACAGACAGGGAAACGAGTAGGAATTTAAAGTTTGGATAAGCGGACTTTTATCCATCGCAACACCCAGCCTCTTCTGGGTCGCAGGTGTGTTGTCGGCCTATTCCCGAAGGTTTTTTTGTCCAGCTTCTCTACAATAATACTTTATACTCTACTAATAATTACTGTTTGCTTAGTGAGTGAGAATACTGCAATCCCAGTTTAGATAAACGTTTAACCGGCAAAATGGCCGGTGACATAACAAAAGCGTGGATTGCAGCAATGTTCCCTTACCGTCGTAAACCTGTCGTTACTATACAATAAAAAAATCAATGAAATAAATTGATTTTAAGATGTAAGTGGCTGGAAATGGTTCGAATTGATACAATTATTACTTCAGGAATGATTTACAGCACAGAATTGGTTTTTTTTTAAAATTCATAAGGGAGGATAACTCTCCCAAGCATAAAAATCATTGAATAAAGAAATCGTATAACCTTGAAGCCTAAACGTAAAAGATTAAGCCATATTTAAAAATGATCAACTAAATTTAAATTTATCACTTAACTATATATAAGGTCAACTATTTTCTTAGAAGGTCTCAACAAGTAATAACTAGATTATGTGGCTCTGTAATTGGAGAAATGACATTTAAAGTTTATTATAACACTGTCGATCCCTGATTATAATATTATGTGCTATTACGTGGACCGATTCTTCATTTATCACATTTTTTGTAGCAAAAAAACTAAACATAGGGCGGATCATTTTTGTTAATGGAATTTTGCTGTTAAATTGAAACTTTTTATACGTATCACGTACTGGGTAGCTAGAATTCTATACAACGAATTATTTTCCAGTAAAATTACAATTGTATTAGCTACTATGATTTGTACTTCCATCTAGTTGGTAAATTTGTGTTAAATAACTGTTTTCAATTATACATACTCATAAACAAGTTATAAAACATTCATGTATAAAGGAATTGTTCATTTTTCATTATTAAATGATCAATTTAACAAAGTTGAAAGAATCATTTCTTGGTTATTTATTTTATTAGATATTATACAATCAGGACGCAATTAATCCAATTGACCAATCAAAAAATAATAATAATATATATATATATTAATAAAAAGTACCAATTTTAAACACAATATAAAGAACTGTTTCTTGACTGTTCAAGGAAGGTAGAGGTCAGGTTTTCAGCGTTCATACAGATAGATAGTCTAATATATGAAAAGAGACTTACGTTCGGCCGAGGAGAATCGACACCACCTTTTTTAAAGAATAAGAATATTCGATCACACACGACGACACACAAAATAGCTACGTTGTTACAATCAGCACATTCAATTAAAATAATTAACGAGAGACTCCACCGAGCACGTTTTGTAAAACGCGATGCAAATGGATTAATATCCTTTCGTTCTCACGCGCAAGAGCACGACATTGTGTCAGAGAGAAGAAACGTCTAGATAAACGCTATATGACCGGTGTACCTGTCAATTTTGACGTTTCTTGACTCTCTCAAAACACCAAGGCGCCGTCATATACATATAAAAGAAAGTCCTGTAACTATAACTCAAGAACGACTGATCTAATTTGGCTAATATTTTTTAAATTAATATTTTAATATTAATATTTAATTTTAAAAACAAAACCCACCCAGTGTAAGTCACACGACATTTTATGTGGATTTTAATGATATTTTAATATAGCTTATATGTACCTATTATACAGTCTTCCTAATGGGATGTCGTAAGAGGCGACTAGAGGATACTTCGCCGGAGGATGGGCAGCAGCGCCCTTCCAAGTACAGCAGATGTTCTGCGATCACCAACCCGCTTGCCAAGCGTGGTGATTAAGGCAAAACACCCTCCTTTTGGGGGAGGCCTATGTACAGCAATGGACTTGATAGGCTTCTGATGATGTTCATGATAGCTATTGTGTTAAAAAATCGCTAATTATGTTTGTTAAAAATACTCCATAAAGTATATTTAACGCCCTTTTTTTCTTATATAAAATTTTAATATTTATTATAAAAAATTATTAAATGACAATACTCCTATTGCCAAGACACATTTGAAGTGACTGAAAATGAAAGCAAAACTACATACAAGGTGGTTTTATTTACAATATATGGATTAAATATATATTGATTTATATTTATAAAAATCAGAATTAACTGCCGTTAGATTTCATCGTACAGCCTTAAACCCCTTCATTTATATCTTTTATTTATATTATTAAACAGCATAAGAAATAGTTTATAGACCCTTAAAAAAAAATTGTGACTTTTACAATTTTCTACTACCCTCACTTGCAAAACTTTCTATTACTAAACAATACAGCAAACTTTTTATAGAACAAGATATTTTAGCTTTAATATATAAAGTCTGATTTTTATAATAGTTTAACTTCTACACAGTTATGAGTTGTTTTTATTATAAAGGAAAATAAAAAATATTAAAAAGTATACTTTCCAGTACCCCTCATTCACTTGCAACCCTTCATTCATTTCCTATTTAGAACTTCTCCATCTTTGTAGCAAGTCATCTAAATAAGTGGTTGTAACATATTAATACATATCTTTTCTATTTTTTATAGTATAGCGGACAACGGAGCAGGTGGGTCTCCTATATGGTATGAGAAAACCAGCCATGAACTGCCGCGCCATAGTCCGCGCATTGGTTGAGTTGCCGACTTTTTACGCCATTTAAGCTTAATCTTTAAGGACCTTCGATATTTTTACTCACTCCGCGCAACACAGTGGTAGGCAACACATATATACACTATGGCGCGGTAGTCCATGATTGGTGGTGTTCTCTTCCATATCCAAGACCCACCTGATTCGTTGTACGCTTAAATACAATCAATCAGGAGTTACATAGAATAAGCGACTCTCCGCCCATGGACACCTGCCAGGTCTTGGTTCGTTGCCGGTTCGTTGTTGAGAATTAATATAATTTACTGTTTTTAAAAACAAGTCAACATCGACATTCGCCGAGTTAAGGCGATTAGCAAATTCTTTCATTGAATGTAATTTAACCTACATCGAATGACCTCTTTAGGTAAATCTCTTACATATTATTTGATTTTTAAAGCGTGAGTTACGTTGGGAGATGAGCGAAAAGTCTTAAAAAAACTTTATTTTTTAATTACAACTGAACATTACAATAAGTGACTTACAACTACTCAAAAAATACAATGTTTAATCTTAAATACTATGGTGCGGAGGTCCGCGGGTAGCGCGACTGCTTCGGGGATTACATTCTCATAAATTACGTTTGATATAAACATTTTTAAAGGTCTAATGGTTTCAGCGATACTTAAGACTAAAATTACCATTGTGCGTTCTCTGAACTAATAACGAATTGTTTTAATATAACAAGTTATTCTTGGGATGCGGGATGTTATGATGATGTAACTCGTGTTTAAGAACTTTATGAAGGTATATCAGTTAGAATATATATATATTATCTGTATGATAATATCGGTATTTTCTTTAAATTTGCAATTATTTATTAGAATATAATAAACAGATATATAAATATACTGGTATCGCAAACTTGTACAATTATACACATACATATTTTTTAACTTTATGTTTTTGCACTCGTGAGTGAGCCATGTTGAAGCAAATATGGCTGCACTAATTGGGCTGGCTCGACCAAAGAGATACCATGGGTTCATTAAATAATCGTGATATGGTTGTTGTACTTGATACAGTGCTTCTACTGTGCTTCGCCGAGAGATAGATGATATCGGAGGATGTAATACATGTTGTCCATGGGCGGTGGTTTTCTCTTACCATATAGAAGGCCCACCTGCTCCGTTGTACGCTATGCCATAAAAGAATATATATTTGATGAAAATTGATTAAAACTCTTCTTTAAGAACAAAGGGGTTACGCATTTTATTATACTATTGCACTAAAGTGTAAATGTAGAAATCTCAGTTTGGTCACTAGCTTCATTATAAAGGCGAAAGCATCAATGTATGTGTCATTTGATGAGCGGATGCGTTGAAAAGTACTTTTATTTGAAAAAAATTCAACATGACATCTTTATATTGGTATAAAACCTTTGATCTGGACTGCAGTAGTAAAAAAGTACTGAATAAACTTGAACAATTTTATATTTTTCGCTCTCGAATTTGCATGCGCGGTAAATAACCCGTTTCCTTTTCCAATTTCGGATTCATTCAAATGCAAAGCTATCCGAGATTATTTTATTCTTTGTGCCAATAGCTTTGTTTGGGTTAAGTAATTGAATGTTAACTTAGGCTAGTTGAAATTAGTCTTCGTCAACCGAAAAAAGATTTTATTTTCCACTAGCAGACATAACAGAGTTTATATATTATAAAATTATTTATATAATTGTTTAATTTATTTAATAGTTTCTATGGAAAAGGGTTTTTTACTTTTTTCCTTGCAAGTTATTTGTTTTTCTCAGTTTGAATACCTCAATGAAGCAGGCGAGTCTTCTCTATGGTAAACGATCATGGCTGCCCATGAACAACCGCGCCACAATCTGCGCTTTGATTGTGTTGCCGGTTTTATACATTGCTTAAGCGATATAACTTCAAGGGCCTCCGATATCCTCACTCACCCAGCGAAACACATTGGTATATCGCTACAGACGAGCCAGCCCAAAGACTGCGTAAGCATAGGATTCAGCATTATCCTCCTACGAATGTGACAATATTAATAAATACAGTGTAAACTCTACATAACGACACTGAAGAGACTGTAGATTTTGATAGCGTTATAAAGAGTTGTCGTTAAATGGAGAGAAGAAAAGGTGGATGGCAGACAAGCTAAACCAACTAAAGCCAATTGATTTCGACGCTTTAGGCAGTTTGTCGTTAAACCGACAGACGTGACATGGAATTTACACTGTTTATCTATTGAGTTCATTGCAAAGGTTCATGTGCACTTCCAAGAAATTATACTTCATCTTAGTGAACAAAAAGAATAATAAACGAAATAACATTTTTATTTTGATAACACGCCATCTATTGGTGGTGTTAAACATTAAAACAAATTGTTGAGATTCCAAATCTGATCAAATCTGATAAAGCGTGTAAACAGTGGCGTATACATAATTATAATGTTATTTTATACATTTTCTAGATGGCAGTTATAACAAGATTTAAATAAAAATGAATAAACGAAAATGTAAATCTCAACCTCAATAGAGGATATAAGAGATATATATATATAATAATGTATTTTTTTTTATTCAATCATATTTAATGCGCTATTTGCAATCAAGAATTACAGATGACTTTCAACTTTGATTTCGGAACTCGAACAATCAGTCAAGGTTGCTCTTTATTAACAAAGACATTTTCTTAACCGTCACTTTGGTAGAACAATGCCTTTTGTGCCACCAAACTCTCTATTAAGGTCAATAGCGCAACTGTCTATCTGCATGAGACTCAAAATATCTTTTTTTAATGTAGTGATCAATGGTGCAGGTAGGCTTACCCGTGGGAGAGCCACGCTGTCGCAAGTATGGTTACGTGTAAATTTTAAAACTGCACCCAGCGATTTTAAATTTAAAAAACAATGAAATTTTGAATGCAGTTATTATAAGCTGAATTTATAACAGACCTTCGACCGACTCGCAACACAATGGTGGGATATTTATCAGATATGACTTGCATCATATTACAAAAACATTCCTTCGTTCGTGTATCTGTATTCTTAGAAAGAAATATAAAATGCAATCTGTTTTGAGGATAAGGAGCCTTCTTTTTAAGGCTTTTTTAATTACATTATAAAGTACAAGGAATCTAGAAGACTCTTGATTACCATGACTAATAGTCATATAGCAATTTATGTTATATTATACTTATTATACAATTCAATAGCTATTTTATATTTAATGTGAAATCCAAAAATATCTTAATAGAGAGAAAAGAATTTAAACTGACATTGAAATTAACTTATATTGCTGAAAAAAATCTATCAGATATAATACACCAAAATGAGCAAAATTTAGCGTGCCTATTAAAGAAACCATATGCATTTTTACCTCTGTATCACACACTAAATTAAAGTACCCGCGGAAGTGGCACAGACCTACTTATTAATGTCAAGAACCTTGCATGGCCGCTTCGCATCTTGCGAAAAAATATTATATAATTCTTACAGAAATACTCGATTCGGCTTTTGATAACACCGATTAATTTTCCCTAATAATCATCATGTTAAATCGTTCAATTAAAGAACGTGTGAATTAAATTTGATTTTGAAATGATTCATGATGAATAATCATGTATAAACATATACATCAAAATGTTCTCAATTTCGTATATAGCTCTAGTCTTAGGATTAAAATATTATTTTCTGTTACAGGTTGGCAGTAACTTGTGATTGACCTTTATTTTACTTAAAACAACCACGAATGAATCTCTTATAATATATATAAAATATATATTTTTAAATAATTATAATATATATAATAAATATATATATACCGACTATATGCGTACGCGTCCTGATATGAGAAGAACAGACAAGAATCTCAGTTGGTTTTCAACTGTTTTATGCTCATTTATTCAAATCCTAAATGCAAACAAAGTGACATATTTACTAAGAACTCTAGTACCTACTTTGTAGTACGATCAGTCTATTATATTTAACTTAATATATATAAATAATATATAAGTTTTAAATTTATTTAATGATATGTAATCCTTGTACTTTGCTTAGTAATTTAAGAAACGTAGATACAATTACAACAACGAACCTTGATGTGTTGCTTAACTTATGTGGCCTAGGGAGGTACATATAAACTGTTTTTAATTAATTCATTAGTTCCTAATACCATTAAACCATTGAAACTCGGCTGACTTTCTTGGCTGTTTTTACCGAACCGTACGTGCTCATATATAGTATGTGATTTTAGATTTTACGACGTTCGTAACTTATTAAGAAATATTTTATACTTTTTTTTAATTCTTTAGCGGACAACAGAGCCGGTGGGTCTCCTTTATGATAAGAGAACACCGCCGCCTATGAATAACCGAACCAATGCCCACGCATTGGTTGTGGTGCCGGCTTTTTACGCCGGTTAAGCGACACTTTTCAGGGCCTTTGAAATCCTCACGCACTCTGCGAAACACAGTACAAGTACCGTTTCACGCTGAGTATTCTGTGAGGGCATGGTATCAGTTCGCACGAGTTAGTTTTGAAATTTTTAGAAGTTATGTATTATAAATTAGACCAACACGTTGCTAGAACATTTTTTCAATGAGAAACATTACAGACGCGTTCTATTTTATTAAACGTTGCCTGTTCTCGGAGCCGTTATTAGCTCCACAAAGAGAGAGCGCGTAAGCGCATTTAACCGCACTCAGCAGTTTGAATACGTATGTCGCGTTGTCGCCTCGCGTTCTGAATTCAATAGTCCTCCCGTACACCTGTAAAAAAATCAAAAAGTGCTTAAACTGTGATCTGCAATTTATAGTACTTTAGTGATCAGTTTATCAAAAAGGAAGTGAAACTATATCATATAGTAAGTTGCTTTTTAATATTTTTTTTAACTTAAATACTTTTAAATTATATATAATTCAAAATGCATTAATAAAATAATAATAATATTATAAAAACAGATTTATTGTTTACGTTAAAGGAAACAAGTCGATTTTTTGTGATATTTTATTTTTATTAATATTGTATGTTATAAAATATAACATAAGTGGCATAGACATAGACAAATGCTATCTCCAGTTCACATTTATTTAAAAACATCATCTGGAAATAAAAACATTGCATGTTACGAAAATGATTGGCTATACTTTCCTAAGTTTCACTAAAACTCGGTAAATGTATGAATCACGAATTCAGAAAGTAGAGTCAAAATGAGATAGTTTTGTTATTTTTCATTTTCCATTTACTTCAACATTAGTTAAATGTTTCATGTATTTTATTATTATAAAGAGAGCTTTTTCACAATTTTAATTTATTTTTATAATAAAAGAAGTGTCGAGAATTTGTTGTAAAATATGAAATTAGGTTTTGTAGTATAATGTCCCAGTTCACAATTCCATATTTTAAGCTGTTTATTATACCTTTAAGTGTCTTTAAGTGTCAATTAAATATACGATTTTCAAGGCAAGAAATTCAATGAATAAACATAGAAATAAAACCATTTCGTAATATTATTTGTCAACTTCATTTGAAATAATAACGATACATTATTATTTACAATAAATTCTCTAAATTTATTTACAAAAACACCAAAGTCTAATCCAAATCGGGATGCGTACCAAAAATACAGCCATCATTACTGGAGTATTTACGCGGTGCATTGGCCGCAATATAAGGCAGCTTTTGGGGTATGACGACACCTATTTTCCCGGTGGATCTAGTAATCCCTACCACAAAATGATTCAAAATATAATATTTTATAGGTTATTATTATATATTACGTACTTTTTTGACTCAGTATAAAGAAACAGCTAACAGTACAATACATAGTTATGAAGATAAATTACGAAAATTACGAAGATATTAAATTCACAAATATAGCAAAAAACTAAGTCAGTTAATAATTATGAGCAAGCTGACAAATCACTATAAAATGCAATTTTATTACAAAAAAAATCAACTTAAATAAATATACTATAATGTTTTATTGATTACTTTAATTCTTTAACATCGACACTACTTCAATCTTACGCTTATCTTTTTGAATATATGTTTCAGCGGCTTTGTCATAATTGTTTGTAAAATTTTAGTCGTGTTTATGAAATTTATTTGTGATATAATTTAAGTAATGTGTATATTTGTTAGAGAAATAAAAATAAATTTAATTATTATTAATTCAAAATTTATTTAGCTGTTGCATACGCAGAAAATATTTTTTATATTCTATAGCGTACAACGGAGCAGGTGGCTCTCTTATTTGGTAAGAGAACACTGCTACCCATGAACAACCGTGCCACTTAAGCGGCACATTTAAGGGTCTCCAATATCCTCACTCGCTCTGCGAAACATAGTACATGTACCGTTTCACGTTGAGTATTCTGTGAGCCCATGGTATCACTTCGGACGAGCCGGACCAATTAGTGCGTGTGAAATTGGCTCTCCCACGGGCTATTATAGCGTATAAATAAATAACCATACATTAAGACTTTGCAGTGGGTTTAAAAAATGGAACGTTTTGTTGCATTATTCTTACATGATATTTAGAGACCAAGGATACTTACAACATACATCGCGTTGTTTTAACAATAATTGCTACTCAATCGGAATACAAATCTATCATTTAGAATTAGTATGAAGGTCAATTTCTTCACTGCCCACTAACCTTTGTTTCGGTACGCGTGACGTGTGACCGGCCACCCGCAAGCACAGATGATGTAGTGAACAGATGGCGGTAAGACAAATGGAAATTCCTAGGACTTTTCCTAACTTGATTTGGTGAGGCTTGAAATGAAATGAAATATTTTTATTCAACATAAAAACAAAATACAGCTTTTTGCAGCAAATTGAATGTCAAAATCAGTCTACCTCAAGTTTTCTAGGTTATGTACCTTTATTTATCTAGGCTTTTTAGTTTTTTTATGAAGAATCGGTAAGCAAACGAGTAGGAGACTCATCTAGGATTAGCGACACACCATTCTTGGCAATAACTGGCCTCTGCTGAGGTGCGGAAGTATTGTGGACCTTTCAGGAATAGTAATGCTGATTTTTTAAAGATCTCCAAGCAGCTGAATCTATAGATAATAGAGTGGGAAAAATGCCTTAAAAACGCTCAGTTGTCAAACTTTGTATTCTGTCTCTATGGTCACGTTCCCTATAGATTAAATATTATCTATGGTAACTGTAATTATTTGTTATAAATGACAGCTAAATGAATCGTAACGAAATTTAGAAGGAAAATGGATAATCTATATCTAGAAAATCTTATACGAACTCTGTGGTTACCTGGCTTTGTATAATTTATTACATGTTTAACTGGATTATATTTATTTTTGAACAACAGGAAAACATTCATCTTCGACATCAAATATGAACCTTCATTTATAAAAACTCCTGCTTTATTTGTGATTTTACATTGTTATTCTTTATTTTTATGTCTAGACAATATATTACCCTAATTGTACAGAGTATAATGAAACCATTTTACTATAATATTATACAATATATATTTATATATATATATATATATATGAAAGACTTAATTGTATTTAATTATTATTTAAATTGAAATTCTTTTTCTTGTTTTTATTACCAACTAGATTGTATAAAATTTATTTCATTATATTCAATTAAATTAATAACTAAGATATACTTTTTCAGCCGTTTAACGCGTTTTTCTTACAAATTGTAGTGATTGCAAACTTCTTATGTAAACAAGTTGACCTTGAAAAATTATGTAAAGGACTTTCATATGCCGATATTTAAATTAACTGTAATTTGAAGGTTTAATTAATTATATCATGGATTTGTGATGAAACCTTATTACTTTATCTTATTTATTAAGGGACAATTTTTTTAATGCCATTACTGTTATTTTAGGTAAGTCTTTTTGTATGAATCGGTTGTATTTTGTATATTGGAAATGCTAATCGAATTAATTATACTATCGTTTATCTATAAATTCCGATAATTTTATTGACATTGTTAAAAATATAGTGTTTTTCAAGTTTTAAATTAAGTTATAAATGTGTTTTATTTATATATTACTAGCGACCGCATTCGTGCTACGCCACGTACAAAACAATTCAATTTGACAGCGAAATCCGGCATATTATATATTGAGATCATTTATTACGAAAAAATGTGATAAATATAGAACCGCTCCACTGATTTTGTGTAAATCTCACGCAAACCATCTACTAAATATACCAAACAAAGCCTTAACATTTGGTTTGAATAGGTGAGCCAGTTCTTGAGTTATAAGTTAACAATGAAAAGTGGCATTGATTTTTATATATAGATCAGCATTTATTTGAAACAATGTCCCAATTGTTGTCACTCTCTCACTTATGTTCATTAGTTGCTGCAAAAATGGGACAGAACACTATTTCAAGATCTGATTTTATTGGGGGTGGGTTCATAAGCCTTCGTGTAATAAACTCAACAGTCGACATTTAAAACAGTTAACAATGAGCAAACGGTATTCTGTTCACGCTGCAACGCTATTAACTACTTGTGGTCAATTTGAAACGTCACCATTTGTCTATTCTAAGTTTAAAAGTCTGAAATATTTTATTAATGATAAATAAATACATTAATATGGAATAAAATTGTAATACTATTATAAGTTTTGTTTGCAAAAATTAGCAAAGTTATATGTACGCTTAAGCAGCGTAAAAAGTCATCAGCACAACCGATGCGCTGTTTTCGTTACCTACAGTTGTCCATGGATGTGGTATTCAAGCTTATGCTAACGCACTTGTTAGCATAAGCTTGGATACCACATCCATGCTAATTAGTGAATTAGCCGGGTTCTTCCGAAGTTGTATTACTGTCTCACAGAATACTCAGCGTAAAACGGTAGTTGTACTTGAAACGGTACTTCTACTGTGTTTCGGTGAGTGAGGATATTAGAGGCCCCTTAAAAATGCTGCTTAAGAAGCTTAAAAAGCCGACAATACAACTAAAATGCGGACAGTGTCGTGGTTGTCTATGGGCATCGGTATTCTCTTACCATTTAGGAGATTCAGTTGCTCCGTTGTCCGCTATACCTTTAAAAAAATACGTACGGAAAAAGATTGTTGTAACTCATGATCTATGATTACAAATTTCTCAAGGCATTTGTCTTTTTATTAAGCCGTCTGCATTGAATTGAATATGTTAAATAGAAATCAACTTAAAGGCAATCAAAATATTTAAATAATGACCATTATATCCAGTAGATAAGAGAACAGAATGTTTGGAAGTTTGGTCGAACAAAAATAATGTGGGCGAGATGAGGAAAATATGATATAATTAAAAAGCTTTAGCTATAGAACATAAAGATGACGAATATACAGTATATAAGTAGACAGACATTATATACTGAAGTAGTATATTCTTGCTTTGTGTTAACGGCAAGCTGTCCAACCCACCTCCCAGCTCGCGTTAAGCTGTAAGAGCCGTATGGGCGCACAGCGAGTTAACCTTTCCGAGAAAGAAAAAATTCAGTGTTTCGCTGACTGAGAGAGGTTATCGGAAGCCCAGAAAATTATTCCCTTTAAGCGGAATAAAAGCATAAAAACAGTTGTCCATGTGCAACGGTTAGTTCTTACTATTTGTAGATTATTATTGGCTATATAATTTAAAAAAATGTTTGTCTCGCAAGACTTACAGGATAAAGTTACATATGAAGCCAAAACTGCTTAGCACCAACAAACTTCGACTTACAGTAGGAAATTAAACGCTATTACAAAAACTTGCATTATGAGTTACATTATAATATAACATTAGTTCTAGCAAATGGCTTTTCCGCATACATACATCCTTCCGCTTCTGTAACAATATTAATAATGACAGGCTTATAAGACTTAAAATCTAGCTTCCATCTACTCTAGGCAATTCTCGTAATAAAATGTCAGTAACAGCAGGAATGCGGTGTTTATTAAAGATTTTCAGATTATTCTCAAT
>DWCF01004946.1:0-15239 GCA_018230265.1 Delias oraia | reverse complement strand
AATGATCAAACGATTTTTGATTAATTTTTTTTAATATTATTCGCTGAAATTTTTGAATAAAAAATGATAAAATCTTTCAAAAAGTTTGATACAAAACGTTAACTACTAAATAAATGCTTGATTATCTTGCAATCTAATGAAGCATTTGCTTAGTAAAGAGGTAAGAAAAGCGTCAAAAAACAAATGAATATTGTTTATACTTAGTGTTCCTAGTAAAAATATTTGAGACTGTCTAAGCTTGGAACTAAAAGATTAATAAAGGAATTCTTATTTAAATAAAAATTAAAAACGCCGGTTATATTGTTATACAAACTTAGTAATCTATTAAACATTAATTTAGCCCAAAAGTATCCTTAAAGTGCATTGTTGTGAGTATAACTGGCTGATACAAGTTGCAAGAAACTTGGAGCCGAAGTAATAGGTTCTTATAAGAGCAGACAGCAAGTACTGGCGTAGTTCAGTGTGGCCACTGAACTAAGTCCTGAGACCTCATTGTGAGCTAGTCCATTCTGAACGAGGCGAAATCTTCGAAACAACCAACGAACGCGACTTGCAGAAACAAGAAGGATTTTCAAATATTAAATGATTACGCAATCTTTAGTTACTTTTATTATCACTATGTACGAATGTATCCTTAGAAACAGCTACTACACGGCAATATTTGTTGATACTTTTAAACCACACCTGTATAGGCTTCCCCGAACTAACCTCAGTAACGAGGGCGTCATGGTACTTCACGCTATTATTTAAGAACACTATGTTTTACATTTGTTGCTTTCATTTTAACGTTCAATTATTGAAATTGTTAATTCCAATTCAGTATTTGACAGGTATCTATGTAAAGTAGGACTCATTGTTAAAAAGATATTTTATATTATCGTATATGTGTATCGTATATAAAAAAAATAAGTATTGATAAAGGAAAAGAATATTAATTAAAATAATTACTTACATTTTTTAGTGGCAGTAAAGAATTTTGGTCATGTATTTTTTTCCAAAGACGTTTGTAGTAGGTATTGTTTGTAGAAGCTAAAGACAACAAAAACAACGCCAGGAAATGCTTACACGAGCTTACTAATGGGAGTAGCCCGCTTTGAATAACGAATAGGAATTAATCCAAAATTCCTTTATGTATTGCGGGGCCACATTCTCACGACTCAATGGAGTTAACCCAAACAAGGTTGACGTGAACTGTGACGCCTTGTGGTTTTCACTAGCAATTTCCTTCAAGGAACCTAAGATAACAGTCTTTTGAAATCGGAACGCGGAAACTGAGAGTAGTTAGTAATAGACGTCATTGGTTGGAACGTCGTATTTCACTTTGCTTAGAATACTTCGGATTTTGTTAAGGAATTTCTTTTGTTTGTTTCTCAGTGCGAGGCATCAAAGAAGTTGAAGCACTCTTTTGTTTGATATCTCTGGAGTCCATGTTTCTCATTGGGTCATTTGTCAATAAGTTTTAAGTAATGTGATTGTTCTTTGATATGAATTCAATCAAAAATCAAACTGGCAATAGTGACAAACTGTTTGTTTTATTTTTTGATTTTTTATATAAAATAAATTATTGGCGCTAGTTGAATAATGAAAGTTTACGTTGAGTCTAATAGATACGCTGTAGTATTATTATTTGGTTACTTAGCCGTAGCGACGCCAGACTCAAATGTTTAAATTATCGTGACTTCGCTTTTATTCTTAGTGACAAATGCGCGGTCGTTATGATGCCACTGCAATTTTCTCAGACGCCGCGTTTGCTCAACGCATTAGCAGACATTTTCGAGGTTAAATTATTTTGTCAGCGTACCTATCCCAATGTTTTTATCGAGGGTAAATGTTGTGTTCTATTCACTTTATTTTACCTTTTAATCTGTTGCTATTGGACTTATATTCTTTGGAAGATGAAGGCAGGTCGAATTTACTGATATAGATACATTTATCTACATTAAACCAAAATATTTAATATGTCAACTTTTATCGGATCAGTTTAAACCTTTCTTTAATACAACTTAGTATATTACACAACTATAATCTATTATACTTTTTAGTTGAGTTGATAGTCATTATACGCCTGCGACTATATAATAGTAAAGTTAATAAAACTTTACGACTGTTATACACATCATTTTTCACAATTACGCCACGAAAATTACAGACGCATTGCATAATTGCTACAAATAACTGTTATTTGCCCATAGAGAATTCATTGATTTGCGATGAGCTCAGGCAAATTGATACAAACGATTGTTTAGGACAATAAATTGCTGAACAGTATCTGCTCCAGAGGTACTAGGAGTTTGTACAACCGATATTTAACCGCGAGATAATATATTTGGCATTCCTACTACGGCGTCGTGCCAAATACTAACACGGAGAATTGTAAGGAGCTCGTTTATTTTACTAACATTTTTCTCTTTAATAATTTCATTCAATTAGTTCGAGCAGATTCAAACTAATATAAACAATTATATATTTGTTAATAGGTTATTTGAGTTTTATATTGAAATTTGACAGTTTTGGATTTAGTAACCAATATAGACTTTCTTATTTATTATATATTCACTTTTTGTAATAACATAAAAAAAACGCTAATAAAATTAAATATGTTTATTGGAGACTCACTTAAAATCCCCAATTTATCGCTTCTAGAGAGTAAAAAAGTTAACGAATTGCTAAGCCATTACTTCTATGGAGTGTCACAGATTAGAACAATTTCAATTAACCAGAATTAGTGGACTAAAATGGGCTTAAATTGTCTTCATTAAGATACAGAGCGTAATCACACGATGGATAAAATAAGTATCTTTTATTAAAATGACAGTAACGTAGCTCAAATATTTTTCTCTTTTTATTATAATTAAGTAGCGTGCTCTTAAAATTTCTGTTGATATTTCAGTTTTAAAATATTTTAAGTAAACTTGCTTACAGTTTTTCTCAAGCAAGACAGAATTATAATATTATTATAGCGCTCTCGCTATTTTTAGTCTGAATTTCGCTAAAATAGTTCAGTTTTAGTATGTCTATATTATAACTGAGAAGAATATAATAGTCTCCATAAAACAGCAGTAATTTTGTAAAATGCTTTATATCATTTCACTTTTTCAAGACTCATTATTGTGCTGTCGGTATTAGAATAATAACGGAATGTTGTGACGGTAGATATTCTTGACATTTAATAAGACTGCCTCAGCCTTTGATTTACGTAGCAATTATAACACTTGGAAGTCAGTAAAAAGTATCTAATGGTAAATATTTATAAAGCCTATATAGATTTTTTTATGGTATAGAGGACAACGGAGCAGGTGGGTCTCCTATATGGTAACAGAACACCCATGTGTTGCCGGCTTTTTACTCCGCTTAAACGGCAATTTTAAGAGCCATTTATATCATCACACACTCAGCGAAACATTGTAGAAGTTCTGTTTCAAGTTCAACTACCATTTCACGCCGAGTATTCTGTGAACCCGTCGTATCACTACGGTCGAGCCGGCGCAATTAATGCGTCGGCATATACTTCACCATATCTCACCTACTCGCCCGGCCACTGTCAAGTCCTTCCAGAGACCGAATTAATTATAAAATTAAATTATAATGTTTTATATATAAAGACGCAAATGATACGTTTTTATTATTATTGTATAGCGTCCAACGGAACAAGCAGGTCTCTATGGTAAGAGACCACCGCCGTCCATGGATAACCGCACCACAATCCGCGCTTTGTAGTGTTGCTAGATTTATACGCCCCGATATCGTCACTCACTGAGCGAAGCAGAGTACATGTACTGTTTCGGGCTGGTATTCTGTGATCTCGTGGTACATGATCATTTATGCATTATCAAAGATAGATCAACGCAAAGTTGCATACTTTATGTACAGCTTAATTCAGGCTAGTGGTTAGATCAAGGTATCTGAGTTGCAATGTAGCCATACTTCTGGAATTAATATTTATCTAGTGACGTCAGTCCCTATTTAGGTTAATTAAAACAAAATGGCGCTCTTTATAGAATATATATAAAAACTCTTCAATGTCTGTTAGAATAATTTAATTTATAATAAGAATAATCGAATTAATAAAAAAACATCAATGTCTGTTAGAATAATATATAGTTATCCTTAAAAAGATAATTGTGAAAATATGTATTACAAATATGACCCTATCTTGATTGAGACAGATTACGCGAGGGCACGTAGAGTAGCCGTCCTTGTAAAGAAAACCTACCCTGATTAATATTGCCCTCGCAATGACATAAATCTGGTACTATTGTATTGATAATATTATGTGGTTTCTTAAGACATGTGTGTTTTTATAATGATAGCTATAGTTACTTAAATACCTACTGAAAATGTTTATTTCTAATAAATAATTCGAAAAAATGGACAAGCTTATGTTAACGCCTAAACCATTCCTTACATAAAAGCCATGTGGACTCAAATTTCCTGTATTTTTTTTAATGTTTTAATAAAGATATTGATATATTAATTTGTCTATCATCACCATCAGCCTATCAAGTCCACAGCTGGACATAGACCTTCTCCAAAGACGCCTATCTATTTTGTTCTTGAGCGATCTGGATCCAGCGGATGCCCGCAACCTTTATGAGATTGTCCTTCCATCGCTCGGCGGGACGTCCCACTTTGCGTTTTTCGGCACGCGGTCGTCACGTGAGACTTGTGTATAACAAAAAGATATGTACCTACAGTTATCTTTTTGAATCTAAGTTAGGTAAAATAAAGTAAATGGCTACAATGAAACTTTACAATAAAGTTGGACAATTTTACTGATAGTTACTCTAACAAGCGATTTATACTCGGATATTTTGCATCAAATTGTATATGGACTGTTTTTTATCATGGCTCAAGATATTAAATGAAGCGGTTTTCTTCTTAATCCTTATAGAGTGTTATTTATTTAAGAAATATCATTTAAATATCATTAGATTATAATAAGAGAAATTAAAATTGTATTAATAGGTAAATGAAAATTGTTAATGCGTAATATTTTGTCTTAACTATCTATAAAAACATGACATTGATTTGAATATTTCATATGTAATTAAGTGTATTTTTATTTGATATTGAATCACTATCTCAATAATGCCTTTCTTACTAATTAAATAAACGTAATTAATAAAAACCACAGCTCGTAACAGTAAAAAAGTAAAGAATTTTTTTTTTCCTTAAATAAGTCTATGCGAACCAAATTTAATCGGCAGGTATCGTTGTATGTTATCCAATATAAAAGTCGAAGCACAAATACTAAAACTGACAATGAAAATAATTAAATTATTTACGATTTGAATTAGTCACAGTCACAGTAGTTTATTTCTAAAATAACTTCACCATCGCTATTGTCTGTAACTTACGGTGCATCAAACTCCGTGCGTCGTCTACTCCATTATTCAAAGAAACCGTACCATAAAATTCGCGCGCCGCCACTGAATCGTACACGTTAGGAACTGTTCTCATTGAGCGCACCGCGTTTGTATATCCACCTAATTTATTTTGTCACCTTGAGGTTATTGTTAAACTCTTCGTATGTTCGCTTAAGCAGAATAAATTCTTATCAACAAAGAGATTTAGTTTATTTTATAATTAATTGATTTAAATATACAACGATAATTTACTCTATATAAAACTAAAGTCTTTGTTTTAGAGTTTGGAATGAAGTTATTATAGTTGTATCTAGCCTTATTTTATTATATAGTGGAAAACGCACATGAAAAACCCTGCTTTGGTTGTGATGCCGACTTTATTTATACCTACGTCGCTTAATATTGAGCAAGATCCGTCCCCGCTTTACTAAAGCGATAAATTATGCTATTTTAAATACATTTTTTAAATAAATTCACTTTAAGTTTGTCTCTATTAAGAATGTTAGTATTCATAGAAACTCGTTTAAACATCCGAGACAGGAAAATCATTTGCAATTAAAACTTGCATAGTGAAGTTTAATAAGAAGCAAGAGAAAAGTTTCATGAGCAGTTGTTTTGCATACATTTAAACTAGTTAAAAATTCTTGTAAGAATATTTACCTTACTTTGCCTGACTTAATAACTTTGTTGAGGGCATTTTACTTATTATATGTGATTCAATGAAGGTGAAAAATTAATTACTCACAAAAAGTCTGCTTCGAATTTTTTGGTACGAATAATATCAACAGAATATAAATCAAAAGACGCTCAATGTTCTGAAAATAGTGGTCGGAGGATTATTTAGCCTGGGTGATAAATAAAGAAAATGTTATCATTTTAAAACGTGTATATTAAAACCACACAAATTGCTTTGCCCGCATATTTCATCTAACAATAATAAATTATTACAAAATTAGTTTCTAATTTAAGAAGTAAGAAAAAATGTTATACCAATAAGATTGAAATGTAACCGCGTCCTTATATTCAAACTAACAAGCCTAACTGAAAACCGAACGAAATTCAAAACCCCGTTTCAGCTTGTCCTACTCGATTTGAATATTTGTATATGGGAAATTTTTCATAAAAAATATTCCCGATGGCTACCGTTCGATGGATTGCTAAAAATTTGTATTAAAATATTTTTACGTACTGGATTTTATTTTTTGTACGTAATGTTTTATGATAGTTTCTCGTGTGTTTTATTTTTACAGATTTATTTCATTTTTAAAATACACCATATTTTACTAATTTTATTTATTTTTTCATAGATATAATTTATATATTGTATAAAATCTGTTGACGTTTGGCAAAAGATTTAATTCCATTTTATTTCCTACGTCGGTATAAATACCGGTACAGGCAACATAAATAAAATGCTACACACAAAATCTTCCAAACAAACTAACAAATTTGTACTACAACGACATTTTAAATAAAAATTACTAGAGAAAAAGCGACAGTTTTCGTGGAATACGCAATTGCCTTTGCTGAATTGGTCATCCTACAATGTATTCTGCCTGTATGATTCCAGCTGTATAAAGCAACAAGTATGTAAGTATCTAAAAGGAACAATTGCTAGGCCTACAAGGAAAATCGTAGCGACTAATACCTACATATGCGAAAAATGCGTTTACTTAAAATATAGGCTTTTCATATATTAAACATCCAAATCTCATCATTGATATTTATTGATATTGTTCATTAAGTGCATATAATTTTCGTCAAATCAAAAAATATTTGTAACAGTAAAATCTACTTAAATATAAGCATATATGCACGCGTGGGAGAGCCATGCTGAAGTATGCTTCAGTATGGCTGATGCACTAATTGGGCCGGCTCGTCCGAAGTGGTACCACGGGCTCACAGAATACTCAACGTGAAAGGTGAATACTCAAGTGAGTGAAAAAATGCCGCTTTAGTTGCATAAAAAGCCAGCAATACACCCAATGCACGAACTGTGGCGCAGTTGTTCATGATTAGGCTACAGGATTTAAAAAAATACCTACTTGTAAATACATTTTAAAAAATCCTTCGTAATCTTCCAAGTAAAATATCTTCATACTAAATCCTAACAAATCTTACCTACATTGATAATATTCGATTCAAACAAAACCAAACCGATACCACAAACTCCCGAAACGCGTAAAATTGTAAAAGTTAAACGATTTCAGCCTTTGAAAGAAGCTTAACAAACATAAACATTTGAGGAAAGTTGTTAATGAAAACCGCAAGCCGTTCGAAACCACGTTCAATATTGTTTTAATATATTCTTCTGTAAAGGGTTTTAGAGACCTTAATTATTCACTCGCAATAGACTTGTATAAATTGAACAAAAAAACGCGATTAACTCTTCTATGATAAAATTTGAATGATAGAATTTGTATAAATTAAAAGATCAATGATCTAAGAAAAATGATCTAAGATCAATGATCTTGACCACATCTGCATGATCCAACAAATAGGTAACTTTTTTATGGTATATCGGTCGTGTTACCGGCTTAAGCGGCTTCTTGGAAGGCTTCCGATATTTTCACTCTCTCAGAAAAACAAAATAGAAACAAATACAACTACCGTTTCACGCTGAGTACTCTGTGAGCCCGTGGTACTTCAGACGAGCGAGCCCAAATAGTGCGTTTGCATACTTCAGCATGCATTGCATACTTGCATGCTTCAGCATGGCTCTCCCACGGGTGTTAAGATTAGGTAATCACTGAATTTATAAACATAAAATGTGCGTAAGGACTTCAATAAACTATTGTATCATATTTGGAAGCAGTTTTTTTAAATAATAAGTGTTAAAATATGCTCTTTGCAAGAGTTTTAAAATGTAAAACACTTGGCCGTAGAGAAAGCCGAACGTATGTGCAAGGATGCGCCAATTCCATAAAATATATTCTTTGTAGAAACTTCTTACACTTAAAAATAAACCTTAGTCAAAGATTATTTTATCTCGCAGTTTTAAGATCCGATTTATAATTGAAATCCTAACCTCCATAGATATCATTATGGCAGGTATTTGTATAAAAAGATGTATTTGTGGCTTATTTTAAAGAAAAACAATAAAAAGCGATGCCATCAGTTGAAATTTCTTTATGAAATCGTTCAGTTATGAAATAGTTCGTTATATATATATATATATATATATATACATATATAGTTATTCCTGTATATATATATATATATATATATCCTATGATTTGTCACTTTAATTTGGAAAAGCTCGTTCGTTGGCTATAGTTTAAGCGAAAATTCTTATAATTAGAAAGAAAAGTTTTTAAAGAGTATACTTACCGCAGGTTATCAAATATTGATAAATATATATATCAAAATAATAACAATAGTGATTATTGATATTATTTTATTATGGTATAGCCAACAATTGAGCAGGTTGGTCTATTATATGATAAGAGAACACTGCCGCCCTAGAACAACCGCTCCACAGTCCGCGCATTGGTGGTTTTGCCTGCTTTTTACGCCGCACATTTTTAAGCGCCTGAAATATCCTCACTCACTCTGCGAAACATTACAAGTACGGTACCACGCTGAGGTCTCTGTGAGCCCGTGGTCAACTCGGAGGAGCCGGCCAAATTAGTACGCCAACATATGCTTCAGCAAGCCACGGGATAATATTTAAAAAACTCTAATTTATAACTTTTTATTCAAATAAGTAAATATACAAACATTTACTCATTTTGGAGAACATAGGATTTTCTGGTCTGCATCATAATCTATGACTTTGCATATAACTGGTTCGCGGTTCGAGAGGTTAGTAAGTAGAGTAGCTACGTTTGTTAGTTATTTAAACTACCGCCTCCGGCATACGTTTCGGGATCTGATAGAATTTGCTTTTTATTCATTCCAACGAAATTAAGTTTTTCCACTTCTATCGAACTTCATGGGCTTTGCTTTAAGTGGAAACGAGAAAACTGTGTTCATTAAATTGAATTTTATACAAGATATTTCTTGGAATTTTTATGAATAGGTAAGGTTTTTCACGGGCTGAACATTCGTATATATGTAATATAAAATGTATATATGTTAAGTTTGGTAAATCTATCTCAGATAAACATTGTTTGTGGTTGGAGCGCGTAGGTTGAATTAGATGAAGGGTAACCAAAGAGGTATTTAGTGATCGTAACAGGTAAAAATCCATACCTTTGGGAAATAGGCGTGGTGGTGTGAATAAATGTTTACTAATACCTAAGTGTTTGCTGGAAATCTAGCAAATCACAATTCAGGGTTATTATAATTACTAGGAGTGGCTAATGTACTCATATGTACTTGTGATAACCCATAATCAATTAAATGGAGGCATCGAAGATCGTTACGATTAGATATATAACTTTCACGATATTGAGATCTATTATTTATGGCATTATATTATTAGATTTGTATATTGTAAAAATATTTTAAAGTTTTAAAATGTGTTATGATTTTAACGACATACTTACCGCTCCTTTGAGAATCGTTGTCAAAAAGCATCGGGTATCCCTTTGAAGTAAAACTCAGCGTATTCTTTGATTGAGAACATTTTAATGGCCTGATATTTTTGAGCAAAATAAGGATATTTTCTCTAAATCTAAATCACTAGAAAGCTTCGACCCGAGATTTTACTTTCACGCAAAACCTTTTATCCACCTTACGAATTACATATTTATTTACCTTAAACTTAGCTTCGGTCAAATACTTCATCCGCTCATTTATCAATTAATTAAGGTTTCGAAAATTTTTATCTTTGCTGAATTTGGAATGACCCGCTATTCTGTGACTTTAACAAAGACGTCATTGGAAGAAATAACTAACAATTTTAAATAAATGAATTCACTTATAATTTCAAGAGTTATTTATTACTCCTTTATAAGACTGATTAAAGTTAGGTGAAGATTATATATATAACGGAATTCTACTATTAAACTGACATTTAATAATAGAATATAGAATTCGTATGTTATAAGAATGTGTGAAAATGTGTGTGTGAATGTGTGGCTCCTTATTTCATATAATGTAAACGAGGAACCATATCACACATACATATATTGAAAGAACTATAAAAATAAAATTGTTTTTCCTAGAAAGTATTGATTAGGCATTTCCATTTTAAGAAAGGTTAATTTATAAATAAAAAATTATATGCTCAATATTGATAGACCGTAAACGTGACCGTTATCGGACAAAAACAGTGATTTTACTCAATAAAATCTAAATCCGATGTCACCCCTAAAGAATACACAATTGAAACAATCCCTTTCCTGAGCTGAAACAGCTTGATTCGTGCGGGCGTCTCTTGAGAAATTAACAATTTCTTTCCCTTTTAGATAAAGCCATATGTACAAATACATTATATACGAATTCTTGTTAAATAAACTTCGAACGAACGAATTCACGTTTTTATTTTCAATTTCTGTAGTAAAAACAATCATCTGCTGTAAAAATCAAGTTACATTGATCTTTTCAAAAATTTCTTTTGTATTTATAACTTATATCATTGAAACATTTCCAACAAAATAGAAAGCATTTATCAAAAATACTAATACAGGTTGTGGTATCCTTATTACTACACGGTTCTTCCCAGTAGTCAATTAGCGATTAGATAAAAAAGCTTTGTTGGTATAATGCAAGTAGGTAGTTGTATCTTTGATTAGATTTCTAGAAATTGTCATCGACACTAACATATAAATACGACACATTTGAAATATGAGACATATAATTCTAAACAAGTGTTGCGTACAAGTTAAAGGACGTTGAATAATCATGAAATTCTTCATCCTTGTTCTTTTTGCCGCCCTCGCCATCAGCCAGGCTACACCCATGGGTGAGTTTTATTATAATTTATTTATTTATTTTACTTCTGGTAAAAAAACATTCTATAGAGGAGCATAAAGCACCTGTGCATAGACACCAGAAAAATATAAAACTATAAAAAATATAAGCTAGAAAAATATAAGCTAAGAATACAATTATTTTCTGTTAAATTTCTATTCATTTATTGAATTGATGTTCATTTTTTTTATAAAATAGCGGACAACGGAGCAGTTGGGTTGGCAAAGAACATCGCCTCCCATGGACAAACACGCCACAGTCCGCGCATTGGTTGTGTTGCCGGCTTTTGACGCCAATTAAGCGGCATTTTTAAGGGCCTCCGATATCGTCAATTGTTCAGCGAAACATAGTACAAGTACCATTTCACGTTGAATATTTAAAGGCCGGTAACGCAGCCGCGGCTCTGCAAGGGCCCCAGACCATGGACACCCCCAAGTGTTCACGCGTGGAGAACCGCTTGCCCTAGGAGAGCCGCCTGCTCGTTTGCTACTGTTAATATTTAAAAAAGAATATTCTGTGAGCCCGTGGTATCACTTCGGACGAGCCGGCCCAATTAGTGCGTTCGTATATGCTTCAGCATGGCTCTCCCACGGGTTTATCCAATCCAATTTACATATGTAATAAACAAATAGCTGATCTAGACGATAAAGATTTGTTAATATGAATCCCTAAATCTGTCCCTTGTGTAAAACAAGGATTTAGATACGATTAATTTAGGCATATCAGTGATTCAGTTCTAATAACAATTTTCCGTGTCTTTTAGGAGAGGAGTTAGAAGTCCCAGAAATTGATGTTAACGGTATGGAAGCAATGGAGATGTTAAACGGCGTTCGTCAGCGCATCTGCACGGCTTCCCTGTGTCACAATATGTGTAGGAGTCTTGGCTGGCGCACGGGCAGTTGCAATGCGCTTCGATACTGCATTTGCAGACGTTAAAAACAGCAGAGTCATACTTGTTATCTTTCTATTACAATGCAATTTTATTTTACATGCAATAAAAAATTGGGCCCATTGTAGTCTTTCTTTTTGACCTACTTTCAAAGACGCAGGTAGTTATAGGTGTGCTCATTGAAATGCGAGTTCAAGTATATACTATTAAAGTAGATAGAGAAAATAAGGTCCCCTGTATGATAAGAGGATACCGCCGCCCATGCACAAACGCACCACATTCCGTACCTACTATGGTTTTATAGCTGGCTTTTTACGCCGCTAAGGCGGCACTTTTAAGAGCCTCCGATATTCTCACTCACATTCCGAAACACAAATACAAGTACCGTTTCACGCTGAGTATTCTGTGAGTCCGTGGTCGTCGGACGAGCCGACTGATTTGCAACCGCATATGCTTCAGCATTGCTCCCAATCGGTGGGACAATGTTAAAATACTGGCTGGTGTCAAGCCCTTCGAAAAACCGAATATATATATTTTTTTTGTTTGCACCGGGATTCGAACTCTATATCTCTCACTTCATGGTAATTTTATGAAACCACTTTAGCTACGAGGCTCTCAAAACGAAAATTTAGAACCACTAATAACTAATTTTAGTGAGAAAACAAAATAGAAGTCAAATTTTCTACACATTGGGTGTCAGGTTCCACCAATACAGGTTCCTAAACAAACTCTCTCTCCTTTTTACAGGATCCTTGCTAGCCTCTAAACCCCTCTTATCAATACATGATACTAGATTCGACTTTTATCGGTCCCATCTAGAACCGGTAAGGACAGAATAAGTTACAGCTACCATTTATGGCTCCTTAAGCCATGGCCACATAAATGTGTAGAAACGGACTCCCAATCTATAGTTCTCAACCTAACACCTTAATACTTAAATGACGTGGAAACTTTGTTAGCGCGTTTTAGGATCGTACATTGTTCAGTCCATATTTACATTTTTTACATATTTAAAGTGCTGTAATATTTATGTTTATTTATAATTTTGCTTGTTCTTTGATATTCAGTTTATAATTATTTTGAATTTGTTATCATTTGAGGTTTATAGGCAACAGTAAGCGTTTAACTGAGAACACGCCATCTAGTATTGGCTACAGAAAGAACGCATTATCATACAAATTTATCAATTGAATTTTGTTAGATATGACGAATTAAAATCGTATTTACATAAAATGACATGAAAATTCCGTTGTATCGCATATAATTCAATATATATATATAATCTCATATAATATAAAAATAATATAGATTATTCTTAGAAGAAGCAATGTTTTACTAAAATAAAAGATAATTTAGATTACTTAATATATTAGTAAATTATCTTTTTAATTTTTTTTTATCTTTTTTGATTTTATTATTCTTCTTCAGATCTTTTTTATTTATATTTAAATAGAGTCTTAGTGAAAAAAGAACGTTGGGACATTATAGCTAAACTTTTGACAATATTATGACAGTGGGTCGTGCATTACACTAGATGACGAACAACGTTTATCGTGACACGACTTAAATACCATTCAATTCTAGACTAAAACCATTGCCACTTCGGTTGATAGAGTTACAATTTTTTGTAATGTGCGTTTGTAGAGCTATTATAAATATCTCTCTTTATAAGTCGTCGGTTCGGGAAATAACTACATCAAATTTTAATTTTTAATGAATCTATCTAGCTGACCCGTAAAATCTGATGGTAGATTTTCTAAATAGTGAGCTGACAGATTTGGTGTGAATATGTGAGCTTTATGGTTAATTGTTATTAACTTTGAAACGTAGGTACCTACGGAAAACTATGTAGATACGTCCTATTTCACACGGGTTTCTGTAATACAAATATTTGCTCGATAATAAAACTAATTGCAATTGTAAAACGGGCGAGTTTTCGCGACTCGATGACTTTATTGCGCCTATTTTGTGTGACAGAACCGGCGGCATCATTACATCCTTAGCATGTTAGGCACCGTGACACCGGGGACGTTATTTTATATGTACGTAATTTGTACTTTTAAATATGCAACAATTTATCTCCTCATATCTCACTGAAAGAATAAGAATGTCATTCACTTTTTTCTACTTTATTTAAGTCAAAAAAGCCAGCGACACAACCAACGCGTTGATTGTCGAGCGATTTTCCATGACCCACCTGCTCCTTTGTCTGCTAAAGAATAAAAAAAATACTGAGGTGTTTTATCCAATTGCTATAATAATTTATCTGTATAAGATTAACAACAAAAGTTTATTTTAAAGTTTAAACCCCTTGAAGTTCATAATTGTCAATAGATTAATTAATACATGTATCTAACGTATAATACGTATAAAGCCTACTGTGGTCACTGATTCCCCGATTTGAATTAGGTAAGCCCTAACCTATATTGCTTATATTTTATAATTTAATTTCTAATAGTTTTCCTAGAGAATTAACTATATTTAATACCGTCTTTGTAAATAATGTTTATATCTATTTTAAGCAAATAGTTATTAATAAAACATGATTAATTTAGAAGTTTAAACTTTATATGGCTTTAGTTAAGACGTTTTAAAAATTTGAAATAGATATATACGAATAGGGAAACTTTTATTATGTGCGAAAATAGTTGTTTTATGGTTTTGGGTGAATTTTGGTTTTATTTAAACATTTTAAAAATTGCAATTTATTTTACGTTGACAATTTTACATCCAGACCACTATTCAATTGCTCCAAGTTACACAGTGAAAATAATTTCATCATCTTCCGTCCGATATCATCATTACAATGAGAGGCATTTTTCATCCCAGACAAAGGCATGGCTGGCTTCACACGATCTATCATTAAGAGCGATTATGACCTGTATTGTTGCTTTCTTCACATTCATAGCAGGTGCCCTTTTGTTTTGCTTTACTTGTACTCTTTCAAACAATCTGCCAAGAATACCCGCACTATTGTTATTATGTGCGGCTTACGGAAAAAGTTTTATGTGTACGTTATTTTCTTTCGTCAAACCTTAAGGTAATTAAATATCATCATCATCATCAGCCCATTCAAGTCCACTGCTGGACATAGGCCTCCCCTAAAGACGCTTGGTCATAGGGGG
>DWCF01004945.1:0-15240 GCA_018230265.1 Delias oraia | reverse complement strand
GACACCCTAACTATCTTGTATATTATAGGTACGCAATAAATAATCGTCAAATTGTCGGCCTTCGCAAGGACGCAGATTAAAAAAAGTTTATTTAATTTCTTAAATAAAACTCGAGAGCGTGACCAGTTAGATTTCATTGTAATATACATATTATATAGCGTTTGCGTAAACAGTTTTATCTAACTTTATGGGAATGAAACTTGTTAATAGGTACATAAGATGATTCATTGTATTTTAATGAAAATTTATAGTTGTTTTTAGGATTACGAGCCAATCCAATTTGTTTTTAAAGAACAAACTGGTTAAGCATCATTTTATATAAGCAAAGAATTTGTTATAAAGCAATAGATGCACGACGCTGAGCAATCAGCTAGTTTAGATTAAAAGAGGATTAACCGCTCGCTTTTGAGACGATCATTCAAATGAAGCCCGAAAAATGAATAATTGTTCGGATACGACAAGATCAATTTGATCTTTGAACTGTATTGACAAATGGCTATGCATAATCTAATCGCCATATCTAAGTGCGCATACATGAAGAGAAACAAACACAAAGTTGATAAATGACCTCGTTATTGTAACGGTCGGGAGAGCTGCGTGATTTTCTTTTCGAGGTCATCATGTGTCTGTGAAGCAAGTTTACATTGCTTCTATGTCCAGCCAGTCCCTTGTCTTTTATTTGGAACAAACTGTTTGCAAACATTCCGACAGCGACACCTCAAAATTACAGAGATTTTTTTTACCTTTTTTATGAAATATTTTTTGCTTGCAAGGGTCAAAATAAGACCAATTGAGCCAACCGAGGAATATTTTAGCACACAGATAACATTCGTGCCTGTGGCCTTTTAAATTTATTCAACACAAAGGGTTCGCTTATTTCACTTGCGACATGACTCACTCCCTGACGTTCCCACAAAGGTATTCACAGGAAAGACTTATTAAACCTTTGTGATAATGTCCCCGTGAGATCAGAAAGCATTAGAGGTGCACGTTAAATCATACGATTCAGAGTTGAACTCGATATAATTACGTCAAAGAGATCTATAATTACACGCGCAACTGTAAGCGTTCTCGATAAAATATGTGGGTAGTGTATTTCAATTATCCGTTCAATTTAAGCTTTAATCAGAATAGATGTCGGCACAGAAACATAACCTACATCAAAACACGAAAGCCCGAATAACTGTAGGTGTATTCCGACTAAACACAGGGTGTCCACTAAATTCATTATATTTTGATACAGCAACCGCTCCGTCAAAAGAAGGCCGCGCGACGACCTTCCAAATTGTGGACGCGAACATTGACCGCTAATAATATAGCATCCGGTTGCTGCGAATGTTGCCAGTTCGCAAACCCTTGTCCTTATTTTTATTTTCTTTTAGACGGACATTTTGATTTATAATCGACGAAAAAACAACTAAATAAATAACCAAACGGTTATTTGAAAAACAAAAACATATCATTTTCTTAATTAATTCCATAGGTAAGGCATTTATATAATAAAACGCTTTAATTTGTTCTTGCTTTTATAGTTATATTCTTTCTAATTAAAAATATTTAAAAATTATGAAATATAGCACGTGAGGATATCTACTGTTAAGTTATTAGTGTACATTCACAAAGCTAATCTTTTATAATTGCATAATTGTTTAAGATAGTCTATTGAAAATGATTAAAATTGTCGAATTTTATAGTCGCGAATGATTCATTGGGATATTTTGTGGAATTCTTTTAAATAAACTCTTAGTCGGGTATAATGAACATGAAGTGATTAAAAAAAATTAATCGCACTTATATTACGAGTTCACTAATTATTGAAGGATTGCGCTTCCTGTCCCACGAGGTGATTGACCTTTGATATTAAATATTTGTTCTATATAAATCAGTGGTGATTCTTTTTGACTGACTCATGACACCCATTTTGCAAAAACTCTTTCCCAACCACATTAGAAATTATATTTGTTCGTATGTCTTAACTCAACAATGTTGAAATAATAATATTATGATTCTACTAGGCTCATTTTTTGAAATATAAAAAAGCTTGATATAATTTTTTTTAAAGATAAATACGAGTTCAAAGTGCTCTAGAAATGGTTAAATCCTTTTATTTAAAAGATATTCGTAAATCATGTATTTCGATAAAACCATTGATTGAGAATAGTTAATTGTAGTAGTTGTGAGTGAATAGTAATAGTGAATAGTAATTGTGAGTAGTTAATTGATACAAAATTGAGATAATAGTTAGAATAACAAAAAAAATAATACTAAAATTTATTTTTTTATCCCACAAATAGTACCTAAGAAAATTAATTCGGTTTATTAAGGTTAAATTAAGCCATTAATTCTCAATAAAATTATCAAACAATAGTTTTCATAATCTGTGTTACGTTTAATTACGTTACATTTATCAGAAGATAAAGCACATACGACAATAGACGTGAAACAATTAGCATATCAAATCGGTAAATGTGATTCATTGTTTGCGTTCTCAACCGGTACTTTTACTCAGAAATAACGTCACAAGATTTTCAGCATCTCGTTACCCCGATGGCACTATACTCAGAATGGCTATAGACAAAAATATACTTTAATAAACTTTGTTTACCAGCTATTGCAGATAAGTTTAAAATCCCAGACGTATAAACTACACGACATAAACCATTTACATATCATGAATGTATGAATCGATCTTAAGCACCACTGCTTCATTGTATCTGTAAGCTGATGATGATGATGGTGATCAACGATTTATTGTATTTTTTTTATTAGATATATCAAATTTAAAAAAATCACCGCCAATATATCTACAACTTATCACAATGCCATAGGTTTATTAAATAACACGTTAAGTTTATAACCTCCTTTTAACGTAAGGGTTTAAAGCGCCGTCTGTATATATAAGAATGAATATGTGCTCTTTAGCTGGCCAAGAAAATAATATTCAACACGTCAATTGTCAGATAGGTTTGGACAGATTCCTTAAACTGTGTTGCGTGCGTGTGGCCCTTGGTGATAATTTGATGATCGGCATGTGGAGAGGACACGCGTGGTCAACGCGTCGTGTTTGCACATGGAGTGTAATGCCCTTTGTATTCCTTGTTTTGTTACAAAATATTGAACACAGTTTCATTTAACACTAACGTTCAAATTACCCGTGTATTGACTCGTTACGACAACGAGCTGTGCAGATAGAATAAAAACTGTGGCCATGTTACGAAAGTAAAGAAAATCGATGCAAATTAGAAGAACTCGCAGATGCATTTATGATGCTAATGTGAAACGGTATAATGTATTGAACCTGAAGTGCTTGTTTTAATTGCAGGCATAAGCTATAGCCCCTAAACAGACATGATTATGTTATAACGCTCATCTAAAAAGATGAAATATTTTGCTCATATCACAAAATACAATCAATCACTCACTACTACAACATAATTTAACATACATTTATTTGTAATATATTTCACTCATTCATATATAAGTATGTCTATATTTTGTCAGTCTATAAATATCAATCTCTATAATTAACTTATAAAATGGCCTATACCATTTGCTTAGCAATTGATAAAAACGTTTCCTTTATATACCAAACATCATAACATGAACATTTACTTTATTATTATTTGCTATGG
Organism: Delias oraia; assembly: GCA_018230265.1. Classification (NCBI taxonomy): domain Eukaryota; kingdom Metazoa; phylum Arthropoda; class Insecta; order Lepidoptera; family Pieridae; genus Delias; species Delias oraia. The sequence continues at coordinate 11,608 of DWCF01004945.1, read as the reverse complement.
TGAATATCTTGTAATTTAGTTACCAGTGGGAGAGCCATGCTGAAGTATATTTTGACGCACAAATTGGACTGTTTCAAGTACAACAACTATTTCACGCTGAGTGTTCTGTGAGCCCGTGGAATCACTTTGGACGAGACGAGAGACAGCCCAACTAGTGCTTTAGCATATGCTTCAGCTTGGCCCGTGGGTAAAAATAAAAAGTATTACTAAATTACAAAATATTCACTAAAGTAAATATAATGAAGTAAAATATCATGCTTGGTATATAAAGGAATTTTTTTTATTATTTGCTAACCAAATGTTATAGGCCAATGTCCTTTATAGATCTTGGTTAAAAATATCATGCCCTTTGTGATTATCCTCATTTATGTCCTTCAAGTTACGAAGTAGTTATTTTTACTACGATTTCAGACATAATTAAGATATTGTTTAAAAGGTCCAAAATTAAATTTGACTTTTTTGATCAAGCCTCATTACTTTTTAAGCATTTTATTTCATTTATTAGAAAAAGATAATACATTTTTTAGTATTTTTAGTAAGGGTAATTTTTTTTAATCCGCGCTTTTTATCATATATACTTTTTAGTTTGTTATACAATTGAGACTTATTTTTTTCATAAAATTAAGTGTCACTTTATCTTTATCAATTTTTTATTAAAACAGTTTAACGGTTGTGAGCCTTCTTTTTATAATTTGGCTGTAGTCAATTTTCAAAGATCTTGCGAAAGGATCTATGTTGCTCCGTTAGGTGTACTAAGTATAACTAGCTACCAGTAGACATATGGGAATTACGAAATAGCTACGAAATGTTTTTTTAAAATTAATGTATTTAATTTAAAATATGAAAAAAAAATGTTAAAAAACCTTACTAATAATATTTCCTAATTAAGTGTCTAAAATACTATTTGCAATTGAAGAATTTATTCATCTCATTGTGAAATTACAATTAATACACATGTGTCCAGAACAATTAACAAAATATATGTCAACTTCTACGCAATGTCCTAAAAGATTCTAGAAAATTGGTATAATCAAATTTTGGCTTAATTAGCTATGCCGTTAAGTTAAATTTATTTTAACATAGTAGTCAAATATCAGCTCGTATTTAAAGTTTATTCCTAGGAATGGTAATAAAGATTAAAAAATAAACGTCTCATTTTAAAGTTCAATGCCAGTAAAGACCGTTTACCTTATGCATTTTACATTAATGATTACTACTAGAGTGTTGTAATTTATTTATTAATTTATAAATTTCTTGATCCAAAAACATTACGTCCTATTCTTTCTAATTAACAAAAATACTGCTAGGAATAAATAATGCCAAATATTTCGGAGCATGGGGTTCATACTATGACACTGTAGGAGAAAAGAACGAGCTAAGTGAGCGCCTTCTTGAGTCCACTGGAGATCGCAGAGCTTTCGCGCTCAGTGAATTAGCACTGCAATCTACAAATAAAAAAAGGTAAGTCATTTTGTTGAATAAGATACAAAGTACCACTTCTTGAACGTCAATTTTGGTCTACCATTTCACAACGTTTGAGCTGAAAGATGATATTAATCTTTAAATTACACCTAATATGTATGCTTGGTTAAACATAAATAAAAAATGTAAACAAATATATTTTTTAAGATTTATTCAAACCTTTGAAATCTTATAAAGAGAAGTCGGTATAGAGTTGTAAAAAGCCAGATGTAGCGAAGCTACGATAATATTCTAGCCTAGATTATATTTAAAACATTAGGGTATTATAAATATCTTTACGTAAAGTTATCGAAATGGAAATGTTTATATAATAACATGTCTCTTAAATTAGTATTATAAGGGTTAATATCATTTGTTTAAAGGTCCTATTAAACGCGTTAATCTATGGTTGATAAGAACATTACCTAAAATGGAGGTACTAATACCATTGAGACACAATTTGACCTGCACCGACGTGACAATAGTTCCATTCTTTCGGTAAATTGTTTGTGAAAGTCTTGAAGTTGAAATTAAACATAAACGCTAAGCCTCTTCTGCTTAGGTGCAATGATTGAGTATTTAATGTGTCAACAAGCTAATGGCAAGCCAAAGATCATGTTACGATACCAGTTTGGTGAGTAAGGAACAAAATGGTGGTGTACAGTGCATAAATTCTATGCAATGAATGCGCTAAAGTGGGTATGCCATTGAACTTAAGACGGCTATTGACAGGTATTGCGTTAAGACAAATAGACGTTCCGGCGGCTCAGGCTGACGTCCGTTCACTTGACCTGCCCCCGCCTACCACAGATTTCGTCCGGCCACAGTCCTCCCGACAACGTCCTAGTCAATAGATAAGGGCAACCGGCACGTCTCAAATGGTACAATACTTGATACGAATCGATCATAGATTTATCGTATTTAAAAAAAACTTTTATGACTGAAAAACACGTGTCTTAAGTTTTTTGTGACTTTTTTAAAATTCAATCAGTTATTTTAAATATTGATTGTTCAACCGATAAATTAGCTTTTTAATGCTTATTATCTTAATGTTATAAAATAACTATAAGTTATGTGATTTTGAGAATTTGAGCACAATAATATTATTTTTCCTAACATTTACCTATGTATAGTAAACAAGTGTTGTTCTCCGAATTAAATTAAATGGACGATCTTTTCCAGCAATATTTACATTTTAATTACTTATTGTCTTCCAAGTGCTGGGTTGTACTGCGTACAGATAAAGTAAATAGAATGAATTAACAGCAATGCTACTTGAAAGAAGATTGGGTCGTAAGGCAATTAACATAATTAATTATCTCAATTTAATTATCTTTACGTCTTTGCTATTTATTGAGGCAAATTTATGTTTTTATATTATGAAATGTCAACGTACTTTAGTATTCAACCCAGCGTCTTATATGTCTACTTAATTTTTTATAGATTAATTTTTACGTAAATATCGTTAGCTATATGATTTTAAAATTTAAATAAATATTTGAATATTTGAAAAAAAAACTTGAACGATCGTGCAATTAATATCTATAATTTGATTTACAACTATATAGTCCAGTACACATGTTGCTATATAACTCATTAAAAGGCATATATATAAAATCTCTTAATGTATAAAAGGTACCTCTAAATATTTATTAAAGTAACCGGTAGAGTGGGAACGGCTGAAATGTTTGACAGCTGGGAATGAGTCTCCCGAACCTCCCACGAGTCACATCGTAATCGTAGCGAACGCGACAGCACCGACATAACATATAATGTTACGTTTTTAAGATGCAATAAATTCTCATATTCATGTGACGTAAGTTAAATAGTTTTCTTTTGTCGTACTCAAAGAGAACGCATTTAACTCGCAAGGAATAATATGTTCATGTCTAATCCTTTAATGGTGTTCTAACTCGTTGTGAACACTAATGGCTTTGAGGAAGAAATAGGTAAAATTCATCAGTGTAGGAACGGTGCAGCCGTTATTGATTGTGACACGGTAATGGGCAGGCCTATACCTGGCTATAAATCAACTTGGGCTATTGAAGGATGGACGGATTATAGTCGACCTGCATCGGGTATAAATTTGGCTTCCTCGTGCCTCTATACCTCAAAGTTCCTTGCAACAGCTGACACACGAACACAAAGTATCCTACTACCTCTAATGTCTACAGGATTCGAACTGGGAAATATAAAAATACGAATCAAGATACTTCCTTATGCTGACAAACAAAACTATATTGTCTGAATACAAATGTTTTAAAGACTCGAAGAAACGTTTCTTACAACAAGGGTAATTTAACTTATAATTTATTCGCTCTCTGGAAGGGCTTGAAAGTCGCTGGGCGAGTGTCTTAATACTCTACTACACCCTTAAGAGAGCAATGCTGAAGCAATTGCGGACGCACTAAATGTGCCGGCTCGTCAGAAGTGATACCACGGGCTAACAGAATACTCAGCGTGAAACTCTGCTTGTACTGTGTTTCGGAGAGTAAGTGAAGATATCGGAGGCTCTTAAAAGTGCAGCTTAAGCGGTGTAAAAAGCCGGCAACACAACCAGTGCGGACTGTGGCGCGGTTGTTCATGGTCGGCGGTGTTTACGTACCTTATTGGTGACCCATCTGCTCCGTTGTCCGCTATAGAATATAAAAAAAAATTATAATAAGTTCAGATTTCCTCAATTTACCGAACGAGATTCAGTGTTTCATTTTTCCTAGTAAATATTCAATAAACATGAAATCGAATAGGATTTGAACGATATTTCGATCGCAGTCGGTTCCTTTTACCTAATGACATCAGCAAAGTAGTTCTATGAAATTTGGGTTCTTCGTAACTTCAAAATGTAAATAGAACCATGTGTTTTGTGGTGAATAATTTCTTAAAAGTATGACTATTATAAACTTATATCAAAATTAAACAACGAGAAAAAATTTAATTGAATAAAGGGAATTACCATTAAATCATTCATTTCAGTTTAAACAAATAGGTACTAAAACAACCGGTTTTGGTTAGAAACTGAGATTGAAACTATGATGAGGAACTCTCATTGTGACCATTACATTTGAATACTACAGTTTTTAGTGAGTCTGCTACGTGTCAGTAGATTATAAATCAGTATAAATCATTGATCTTATTAAATATAGTAACTTTTTTCTTTGATTTACCGGTAAAGTGTCGAGTAAAACTAAACATAACAACATATTATAACTATAATAACTCCTTTTGTAAATGTATGACAGATTTAGTATAAATTTCTAACACGCATACTTGTCACTTAACCGAATTATATTGTTTAACTGTTTCGGTTTTAAATTATCATTTTAAAGATATAGTAATGTTTGTAAACAAAGGATACTGATGAGGATAGATTCAAGCACATATAAACTACCTGTTTGATTACTGTGCAACGAGTGGCTGATGCCAGACAATTCTCAGGCGCTCCAAAACCTTAGCGACGATTGTTACGTACGATATGGAACCGCCAAAGATGATGATTGCGAACACCCAAGTGTCTTCTTTAGCGTCTGCGATGTGTTCGAGTCTTGGGTGCCGAGCATCTCACCAAGGAGCCACACCAGAACAAGGCGAAGCCAAGTTTTAAAAGTTCATCTACTTTACTTACTGCCATAATTGACTCATCTTCCTCGGAAAGATATGACTTCAGGGGTTTAATGACAGTCCACTTAAAAAGACCCAATATTTTCAATGCGGTTATTTATCGCATGTTACGTTGCGGTTTTTTGAGAAACTCGTAGCGAAGTGAATTAATAAGTCAACCATGAAGCGAGAGGTCAGTACCTCAGGTTCGAATCCCGGCCGAATTATAATTTAATTATAATTTATAATTGTCCGGACCAACACTACGGACTAATATTGTCGCACCCGTGCGAGCGCCATGCTGAACGCGTTAATTGGTCCGGCTTGTCCGAAGTGATACCACGAGCTCACAGAATACTCAACGTGAAATGGTAGTTGTACTTGAAACGTTCTGTGTTTCGCTGAATGAGTGAGGATATCGGAAGCTCTTAAAATGCCGCTTAAATGGCATGAAAAGCCGGAAACACAGCCAATGCGCGGAGTGTGCTGTGGTTTTCCATGGGCGGCGATGTTCTCTTACCATATAGAAGACTCATCAGCTCTGTTGTCCGCTATACCATGAAAAATACACTATCTAAGCTATAAGTAATTTGCCCATTTGTAAATTGTAATCAACGCAGGCACTATTGCGATTCTATTACAAAATACCCATTAAAACAAAATATCTCTTAATTTTATATCATAGTCTTATTTGAAACGATAATTCATATGCTTCCATGTGTCGCCCGATCAAGGCTCGAATCGTAAACGTAATTGGTTCGACCCAAATTTAATATTGCCAAATGTCGCTCGCTACCCTCAACAAAATATCAGTTCTGTAGGCCTATTCTAAACGTCGTAAATATTCATTAAATATATTATTTTTATACGATACATCTTAAATTTCCAGTTTTAATATGCTAATTTTGTTGTTTCTGCGAATTCGAAACACCGAAACATACTCCCAAGCCGTATCACGTTTCATGTGTCAAAAGCTCTTTCAGTTCGTTTCTCATTAATACTAATTACCGCTAAATGTTTCCGTTTCATGAGCAGATCCTTTGATCTCATAAAATTTGAAGTCTGTAATAAAACCGCTCAGTGAAGTTTGTATGGATATTCACAAGTTTTATTAATTGACTATGGGTAGGCTCATCTTTTAATGAACGTGAAAATATAATAAATAATTAAAAATAGGTAAATTGTAATGATCTAATTGAATGTAACGAATTATATTTTGGTGGTAACACTACAGCTGTCTAGAGTTTAGGTTGTTAAGTGATAGTAGACAAATTGAATAAAACCTAAATTAAATTGATAACATTCTGAGTATGTTTCTGATTTAAAATATATATTTATTTAATTTAATATAAAACTATTATTGCATACATACAGAAAGGTAAATGTTAATCAGCTATACGTATTTCTCATTAATACAGGTCTGTGGCACGCATTTAGCAAGTACTGTTATCGTAATAAGTCCAACAATATGTTGGACCTACGTTTCTCACAGGAATTAAGAGCAATAACGGTCACTTAAGGTTATACATTAAGTTTTGTGTAATTTTTCAACTTGAATATTTTAAAATCCGTATCGCTCCTTCACATCAAGTGAAGAGTGAACTATGTCAAGATTTGTACTGGTTTGTTTTATTGATCAGAGTAAATTTAAATACTAGGTCAGTCTGTTTATAGATTTTTAATATTAATTTTATCATATTTACCTACCGAAACATTTCAAATAATATCAAATTTGTAATTTTGTTGAAAAGTTGGCAATGCTTCTTTTTCTTCTTTCACGTATCAATGCAAGCATGCACTGGGCGGGCGCGATAACGAATCGGATAAAATGTTCAATAAGAAAATTCCAGGCAATTGGCAGCCTCCGTCTAGACACAGATTACGTAAAATAGCTGAGCCTTGTTTCTTTTTGCGAACCTTTATAAATTCTGGACCGATGCTATTTTCTATGCTTTTATTGCAAAATCTACATGGCAACGTATCATGGAAGCTTTCGCTGTAATTTAAGCTGTTTCGATTGCATTGTTCACAAATTTAACATCAACGCGATTTGATGTTTACTTATCTCCGTGTGTATGTGTTTTTCTTAAATGAATAGATATATTTTAATATTGTTTTCAGTATTTAAAAGATGGCCCCGGGGTCTTTAACTGCTTTTTATTATCTTACAAAGTACAAGTACTCTATTATAACTTAAAAAGACACATAATTTGTTTCCTTCAACGAAAAGAAGAAATACCTACATTTTCTCAATCGAGTACAATAATTATATTTTAATGGATGTTGACAGTTCTATGAATATAATTAATTAAAAAGATTAATGTATATTTTCGTATTTCCTATTTCCTGTATATATATTCAGAGCTATCTAAAACTGCAATCTTTTTAATAAAGTACACATGAGCTGGAACTCACCATGGAACATAAGTCAATTTAGAAAAAATAACGACCGATATATATGTTCGCTAGTATTGTAATTCTTTTAGACATGACTAAATTTTGTATTAAAACTTGATTTTTCCCTGTCGAAAAACCATGTTGAAGCATATGATGACGGTCTAATAGGTCGGGCTCGTCCAAAGTGATACCTCGGGCTCACAGAACACTCAGCGTGAAACGGTACTTGTACTGTGTTTTGCAGAGTGAGTGAAGATTTCGTAGGCCAGTAAGAATGTCGCTTAAGCGGCGCGAAAAGCCAGCAACACAATCAGTGCGCGGTTGTCCTTAGGCGGCGGTGTTCTCTTACCATATAGGAGACCCACCGTTGTCCGCTATGCTATAAAAAATAAAAGAAAAAAAAACTATTATTTCGTCTTAATTTAGGCATGAAAACGACGCGCGGCGCTTTTGTTCACACACATCACCACTGGCAACAGATGGGGTACCGTCTCTTCGTATTAGTCGTTAATCAGTCTGTCATTATTAATGAATGTCGATCGTTGACGTGCCCTTCGAAAATATTTACAAAGGAACTTCTAAATTTGCCGCGCAAATGTTCGTTGGCCCGGCTTTATGTCCCTACTAGCATACTGTCCCGACTTCGGACCATAACTATAGACTTTTCAAGGCTTATTTTTTAAATTTCTTTTTAAAATATTTATCAAGAACAGATACACATAAAGATAAATATAGTTATGATGGACATATCATAACTATATTCGTTATATGACATTTGATCCTATGACCAACTGACATGTGACAATACCATTGTGAGAAAGAATAGAATGTCTTATATTTCATCAAATTCTAATATTATATAAGTATATACAGACAAGCTGTAGTGTTTTTTATATGGATAATGTAAATTGCGGAAACTTAATATAAATCGCATAATCCAGTTCGGTGCAGGGGATAAATCTGGATCGGGGGTGAGGCGAGGACAGCGGGAGGGTCGCAGACGGCCTGGCCCGGCCGGCCATCTGCTACGCCGGCTAATCAATAAAGTTTAGAAAGCTTCTAAAATTACCTAATTTTCTTAGCAGAATAATTCCGCATTTACAGTATTTAGTAGATCTTGAATTTTAATGAGTTAATTGTAGTGTGCTGTGTCAAAGTGCTACTGAATAGGTCATAAAGAATGCAACATATCTTAATTAGTTAAAAATAATTTAATAATTTAGAGTATTAAAAAATAATCTAAAATAACGATATCGTTGAATGTAATCAAATGTATTCAATTAATTTATATATTATTGGAAAGTAGATTATTACTTAGCCCACTTCTTAATCCGATAAAGATAGTAATTTATTAAGGACTTGATAAATAAAAAGGTGCGTGACCAGAGTATATACAGAGGACACAGCTTCAGTCTACATCCTCGTAAACTCCGTTGATTGACTTCTCTGATTGAAACGAATCGTGACTTGGTAGCCAAGTCAGGTTTCTGAAAAATCCCATATTCTACTAAGTACTACACTAATAAAGCTCATAAGTATAGATTATACTGAATTATTATCAAGAAACGAGTAAAATTGGGACAGTTTGAATTTTATTAAAATCTGAAGTACGAATAAAAATCCTATAAATAATTAACTTTGAGATAGACATGCAGACATGTACCTATTATAAGATCTCTTATGAATCAGGGATTCATAATGATAATGTTATTCTAAAATATAAATACAGTTGCGGTCTCCCCGTTTAGATAAACATGAGGAAAGTATTACATTCTAGTTATTTTAACGTATAGGTTTTACACTTAATCGTGGAAATTAAATTAATTCTATACAATAACTAGTTTGAGTCATCATTATGACTCGAAGTGACGTTCATCAACTAAAATCCCGGTAAAAAAATCTTATTATTAACTTGTGCCTCAGTGGTCAAATCCAAGAGCGCGGTTTTTTCCTAGTCATGCGGTGAGTCGTCAGCAGAGTGAAGTCTGATGAGTCACGGGCTGTGCGTACTCGCCTGTACCCCTGAGCCCGAGCTGCCTACTACGCCAGCATTCCTCGCGAACATTGCCTCGCTGTGTTCGCACTCTGATGCAATATTCAACCCTACCACGTCCTTGCAATGCCGTAATTCGTTACAACGAGTTTATTCGCCACCGTCTTCCTTTTTTCTAGTACAGGTTCTATCCAGCCTGCACTCAAGGCCGTTTTGGCGCCTTTAATTGCCTTTTGTCTATGGAATTACAGTTGATGTCATTAAATAATTTATACATGTCTGCGTAATGCCAAGCAACGAGTTTTTATTCGACTAGTTAAAAGATTGAGTACACTTGAAAAGATATCTTGTTTAGTGGGGCACGTTAGAGTTACACAAATAAGTGGCGAATGTCTGTCATGTTGAGTGGCAAATTGGCGTCGTCTCTGCATTTGTTCCACAGCGGCGTGGCTGTCTGCGTTCTGCGCGTAACAATGGACCTTGTGCACCATACTTAGCGGCCAATGTCATTGTCACTGTCACTTACCAGTTACTCGTAGGTAATTCAATGGGAAAATGAACAGAATAAGCAATTCGCATAATTGTCGCACAGTTAAACTGCATAAGCTGGATGGCATGAATTTTTTTGTAGTTACATTAAGCATTCTCCACTAGATTTACTTTCATTCTGCTACATTTTCAGCTTTGCTTTGAAGGCTTCCACTAAAAAAATGCTGAACGTTTTCTTAATCACTTCTCTCGAACATACCGCTATTAGAGTTAAAACCAGGATTAAGTTAGGTTTAGGACTGACATCTGACTCTAAGGTGGGCAGGAGGAATGAGGCAAAAGAAAAAACCAAATGTATGTCATATAATAAGTGGCTATAGCCGTCTCGATAACCGATAACCTCAACGTGACCGTATGTACGGGACGATAGCTTCGCTTAGAATTGCCGTTACCTTTACAAAATAACTATACTGAATTTTGCAACACGTCTCCGTTCATTTAATTGTCATGTACAACCTTTCACATCACTGAATAATGATTACAATACATATTTCCCATCGTGGCTTCGTCAGCGTAGCATAATAAACAAATGGTCTATTCTTCAATTTATTATTTTTAATTAGATCAATCTTATTCACAAATTAAATAAAGCCACTGAAACAATATATTTTATACTTGACCACTGAAGTAACTTCTCCTCTCTCGTCCTTCGAACTGGCACAATTGACATAGAAACAATGGAATGTAGCTTCTATTTATATTCCTTTAGATTTATGAGGCCTAGAACTTGAAAAAGTAAGTTATCTCGTCAATCCTGTCTATTTTTATCAAAAAGATATCTTTAGATCGTGCAGTAAAAACAGAGGCGTGACGGGCACTTCGCTGGCATTGGGCCGTGCTGTGGCCGCAGGGCCCGGAGGAGTGCGGGGTGCCCGGGCGAGGATGCTTCACTGTCCGCCGCTCACAGCCGGACTAACCCGTCGCTCCAGGTCAGCGCTCCAGCTTGGCTATTTATAGAGGTGGCCCTTAAACAGAGTAATTATTCATTGATTAGCACTGCGAGGAATAGGGGATTGCGTTTCTGATAGCCATCGCACAAACGAGAATAGTGGCGCCATACCTCGCCGCGTCCGCTATCCTAACAACATAAACAGTTCTTCTGTCATTACTTATTTACTTACTTTAATATTATTTAACCGTTTTCTACTTCGCTTTGTCAAGTATTGCTTCATGCGGGGCATTTATACGTAGTACTTCATAGTCACAGATAGTTAGTATAACACCACAGAATGATTGATTATATAAGACAATAATATAAAGAAAGAGCTGCAGCAATGTAAGTAAGAAATGGATTTAGAACTAAGACAGTATTTAGTGCAATATTTTGTGAGTAATAAAGAGTAGCGTGTAGAATTTTTAAGATAAATGCAGGGCCAATCAAATATCAGCAGTGTATACAGACGGAACAATTTAAATAACGTCAATCACCCGGGACCGTCCATGTTATTTTATTTGGAGTTGAACGTGCCAGCGGTCACGTCACACACCATACTTTTGGTAAAAATTTACATCCGCATAAATCTTTCAGTTTCAAGCTGTCGCTTTGAATGAATCGTTTTCTAACGTATGCTTTTTTGCTGTCTGCATTAGACGTCGTTAACCCTTTTGTAA
>DWCF01004944.1:0-15241 GCA_018230265.1 Delias oraia | reverse complement strand
GTATATTAAAAATTTGAGAGTCATTATATTAGTAACAAATATATCAACTGAAAATACAAATTTCATTCAATTGTTATAGCAAGCTGAAGTGGCAATGGGCAAGCACGTAGAACGGATGGCCGATGGGGCTGCAAAGAATGGGCTGGAGACCACGGACCGGCAAACGCAGCGGAACCTGTCGCCAGAAACGCTGAATGCAGGTCGCCACCGATAGGTATTCATGGAAGTGCAAGGGAGAGGCCTTTGTCCAGACGTGGACATCTTACGGCTGAAATGATGATGATGAAGCTACGTACCGGGTTCGATATTTTTTTACGGAGTAGGTGCGTCTCCTATATGGTAAGAGAACACCGCTGCTCACCACCTACAGGACAACAATCCGCGCATTATTTATGTTTTACTTTTTACGCCGCGCTGCTGAGTAATTTGAAGGGCCGTATCCACACTCACTGAGCGAAATACAGTGGAAACACCATTTCAAGTACAACTAACATTTCACGCTGAGTATTCTGAGCCCGACATCACTTCAGAATAGCCGGCTCAATTAGTACATCAGCATGGCTCTTCCCCTCACCAGCACAAGCGGCAACTGGTACCGCCTAAACTATCGAACGTAAATAAACCAACCAATATACATTTGGCGATAAAAAGAATGAAACCCTATGAGTTTCTTGTTGGTTCTCCTCGTAGAGGTGTATCACCCGAACCCAGGGTGGCTTCACTATTGTAAATCGACATGCAAATGTGCCTCTTTGATTAAAGGCTTCTGAGTTTTGGGTTTTTGACAACGGGACAGACTATACAGTCAAACCTGGATAAGCGAGAGTTGAAGGGAGCACAATCTCATTCTCCCTTATAGAGGTTTCTCACTAAGCCGAGTTCCTCGCTAATGCAGCCCATGGGCAGCGTTTCTCTCTCATAGAGGTACGCAGCAATAACAAGTACGTACAAGTCGTAGCAAGTGCGAATGTCGTAATATGCACAACATATAAGTTTTTAATAGTGTGTATGTGAATACGTTATGTTCATTAGATTTCGACACATAAGTACTTCATGAGGCTACTGAATGAATTTTAATTGTAGCGATAGTTCCTCCTAAATAAAACAAATGAAAAAAGCTCCATGGGTCCATGAGGGCAAAACGACTCTCTTACAGAGGTTTCCCTTTCTCGCTAATAGAGGTTTTGGGATTTTAAAATGATGGGTCCTGGCTATTGCTCTCACTTAAAGAGTTTTCTCACTTAGATATCCAGATTTGACTGTATTATAAAAATATAGTTAAACTACCAATGCCCGTGGACAAGCGCGCCTCAATCGCGATATAACTTAAGCAATATACTCAGAGCAACACAATACAGGCCACCGTTAATTGGGGTCAATCAGACCCATTAGACAATTAAGGTACTTAACTATTTCCGCTTCGATAAGAGAAAGTATATTTCTTTTAATTGTGAGGCTTTTTTAATGTAGGAAAAAAGAATATTGCCCATGGGCGGCGCTGATATCACACTATTAGATAACATGCCCGCAACGTTGACTATATTATCAGGTACTCAATCTGACCCCAAGCTAAGCCAATCCTAGATGCCCTAACGTATAAAGACTCAGAGGCATGTAGCCCATGGACAGCGTTGTTCACTGTTGTTTAATAATCCAGCGGCATGCAGCACATGGGCGGCTGCATTTCATATTATCAAGCAGTACACCCGCGTCGTCCGCTATATAGTAAAAAAACGCAAATCAAGCCTAATCCAAGCCTCACTAAACCGTGAAAAGCCAACTGCGTGTAGCACATGAGCAGCGTTCACTTATTAAGATAAAATGCCACATCGCAATCAATAATATCAGTCTTATCTGAACATAGCTAATCTGGGCCGCTTTTATCTATGAAAAAGCCACTGGCGTAGTAGCCCATGGCCGGCTGTATCTCTTACTATCAAATAACACGACCGCGTCATTCAAATGTAGCCCAATCCAAGCCGCGCTAAGCTGTCCAAGCCGTTCAAGCTGGAAGAAAGATCTCTATAATAGGAAAAAAAAAGAAAGGGTTGTAGCATGTGCGCATATGCCGGCATTCCGTGATGAAATGTCGTTCGCGCCAGCTGCCTCGCCACCTTGCACTCTATTTTTTTGCTCGACGTCAAACAAAACAGCTGTTTTAGATGCCGTGCAATGACCTCTGAGTGCGATTGATTGAAAAATTGCCTTAGAATTTATTTTATGACGCGTCCCGGCTCTTTTGGGTATCCTGTGAGCCCGTGGTATCACTACGCACAAATCGACGACGACCGAATTGGTGCGTCAGCATGACATTCCCACGGGTGAGACCAAGAATAGTATTAAGACACTCACTCAGCCACTGTAAAACCCTTCCAGAAAACGAATAAATTATAAATTAAATAACTGTCCATACCGGGATTCGAACCCGACACCTCTCGCATGGTAAACAAAACCCATTTAGCATCGCAAAACTTTTAGATGCTCATTGGCATGTGCACTTATGAAATAAAATTTCTCTTCGTTCCGGTTCATAGAACATATTCCCCAAAGGTGTGTTCGCAGCTTTTCAAATGGCCCACCAAACGGATGTTAGATTCGGCGCGTGCGCATCTGTGCGACAAAAAAACCCCGACACGTGCCGAGTTCATTTTTTTCATATAGATTCTTTTTGGAGAGTCTCGTAGCTAAGTGGTTTAAGAAGTCTACCACGAAGCGAGACGTGTCGGGTTCGAATCCCGGTCCGGACAGTTATAAATTACAATTTGTTCAGTCAATTTGTCAGTGTCTAAATACTGTCGCACCCGTGGGAGAGCCATGCTGACACAATAATTGGGCCATCTCATCCGAAGTGATACCATCCTCACAGAATACTCAGCGTGAAACGGAAGTTGTACTTGAAACGGTGCTGCTACTGTATTACGCAGAGTGGAGATAACGGAAGCCTTTAAAAAATACTGCTTAAGCGGCGTAAACAGCCGGCAACACAAACAAGACCATACTGCTCCGTTGTCCGCTATACCAAAAAAAATGACGTTGTAGGTAGTGACAATACTTTTAATGCTACTATTATAGTATCTTATAATATTCATACTACTCTATTTCAAAAAAGTAGGCTTCTCTCTATATAAGTCTAGTGTGTCTAATCTAAACAAATCCCATTTATTCCTAAGTCCTAATTCCTAAGTCCTTAGTCCTAAATTTTTTTTCTCATTTTAATTTTATTATTTTTCTAACCATTGAAGTATTATACTAATTATCTTGTATGATTATCATCATTTCAGCCATGAGACAGCCTTGGATTTCCATGAATACCTGTCGGCGGCGACCTGCATCCAGCGTCTTCCGGCAACTATAAGCTCGTCTGTCTACATTGTGGGTGGACGTCCCACGCTGCACTTGCCGGTCCATTGTCGCCACTCTAACACTTTTCAGCCCCATCGGCCATCCGCTCTACGAGCAATGTGCCCTGTATATTGTATATATATCTTGGATACTTTCTATTATCTTTTACATAATCTGTGCCAGCTGTGAGTTTGCCGTAAATTTAAAAATAAAATATCCGTACAGGGAGAGTCTGCTGTATATTATAATCTTAATATCTGTATACTGAAGATGTATGTAATAAAAATTGCGAGGCCGAACAAGGCCGGTCGCAGACTTGAAGGTAAAAACGGAGAAATAATAAAAAAACCAGCATTGAAGTAACATCTGCCAGAACGGCACGCGAGAAGCGTGCGCTGCGCGCGTCGCGTTTTCGATTTACGAACGTCGGGTTTCTTTTTTTTTTTCAAAAAAATGAAAATGTCCAATTTGACTATTTTGATTTTGGTGAAAACAAAATTAGAAATCTCCAAAATCTGTTCCGTTTGTATGAACGGTACGGCAATTCAAATGTCAAATACCAATGTCAAACACGACATTTCCGAAAACTCACAACGTTTCTTCGGAAGAGCCGGCACAACTAGTGCGTCAGTAAGGCTCACCCACGGGTAAGACAGGGATAAGACAAAACACTCGGCCACTGTCAGGCCATTCAGTCGGCCACAGTCAGCCAAAGACCGAATAAATTATAAATTTTTATTCATATCGGACTTCCATCCCTGACACCTCTCACTTCTTAGTACGCTTGAAGACAAACAACAAATAATGAAGAAAATAATCGTTTAAAAACCAAAAAGGAGGTTCTAATTAATATATTCTAACCTAAACCTCCTTGGTAACAGAGAAATAACCTGTCTTAGGTTTCATATAAAGAAGAAAAAACTATCGTTTATTACCGCGAACAGCTGAGTGTCAGCTGTCAACACTGCAGAGTTGATTCAAGGGACTCGCGACCGTATGTACATTTTTTAATGTTGGTTTTTGAGTACATTACCTAAAAGAACATAATAATCGTATCAGTCATATTGGCAATTTTTAAAACTTCTTTTAATAAAAATATTCTGTCTCACTCTCGTCGAAGTGTATTTCTTATTGCGCAAACGAGACAGAACACTCTTGAGATAATATAATATTGATTCTATTTAGGAAAAATTATATTATACCTTATTTCATACTTTATTTTTTGTTAATACATATTATTATTTAGAAGATAAATATAAAACTAGACTATTTTATATGGTATAGCGGACATCGGAGCAGACGGGGTTCTATGGTAAAAGATCACCGTCGCTCATAGAACCGCGCAAAATTCTTCGCTTTGGTTGTGTTGCCGGCTTTTTACGCAACTTAAGTTGTACTATTTAGTCTCCATTAGCCTTAATCAATCAACGAAACACAGTATATATATTTCACGCTGCTTCAATATATTATTTACTGGAAAACTGTATTTTTTTTACCACCTGCGTGACACACAATTCCACCTTCAGCAACAAAGCAGCCCATAAACAATTACCATATGATTCTCAAAGACTTTTCTCTCCTACGTCAGCTGATTCTAAAAAAAACTTTTGCATAACCAACCTCTTTTGTTAGTATTGTGCAAAGTTCGTCTATGGTCACACAGACATCGACCTTATTTGTATAATCTGTGGTAACACTTCAGAATGCCTAACTAAATGTCCATTCCGTACTTGCCCTTTATGGCGAAATACACGTGCGTGTAAAAAAACAAAGCAAAAAGACGAATTACAGGTAGTTGCCATACAGCTGATCGTCAGCTGTTCCATGGTATGCGTTAATTTTTTTACTATAACAACTCAAACGAATCTAGTCCTTCATCCAATGTAATATGAACTATTATTCTAATATTATATTTACGATTATATTAATATTCCCTTATGAACAAATTCATTCGAATTTACAATTCTATCAAAACTATTAAAACCTTCATGGTTGCGTTTCGTTTTTTTTTCATCAAAGACTATCTTCAGATCGAAAGAGGATGTATAAGATATAATAAATTTATGATATAGGGGGCAACGGAGCACGCAGGTCTCCTATACGGTAAGAGATCACCGCGAAACATGGGCAACCGCGCCACAATCAGCGCTTTCTGCGCCTCAGGGGTATAAAAATAATAAAAAATGCCGGCTATAACAGAAAAAAACCAGCCAGTACTGTCAAAAACTCCTAAATGTTACTTATACCTTCTGAAGTGCGGCCGTATGCCCCACCACAAGCAGTGAAGCGTGAATCGTTTATTCTTTGTTAAAACTCACTATGACGCATGCCACATACGTTTCGTTCAGCCCCGGATGCCAACAACTAGCGTTATCTCAATATACTAAATAAAATATGTCACAGGAAATCAACTGAAACCGAACTCGCTAAACGATTTAACAATTCACTATTAATGAGCCAATACTTTGTTAGTTAATATTTTGGTAGGTATAATTATTTTTAACAATTAATTGATTTTCATCAAATGAAAATCAATTATACACACCCGATGGAGTATCATGCCAAAGCATAATATGCGTTGCTAACACACGTATTGGGCCGGCGCGTCCGAAGTGATACCACGGACTCACAGAATACTAAGCCTGAAACTCCTAACTAGAATGAAAACTAAAAAATACAAAAGAAACTTGGTCAGTAAAAAAATCCTCTTACTTTTAAAAAGAACTAAGATAACTAAGAAGTGCTGTTTCACACTAGTTCTGTCAGCTGTTTTATAAAGAGATATATCTCTAGTAAGGTCCATCAGCCAAGGAGCCATCAGCATAACATCACCCTGGCTTTATGCTAGGCGTTCAAGAAAACACTTCTAGAAGAATCTCTAAAAAATTTTTGCTTTTTTTGCAACAATATTGCCTGCCAGCAAGGTGCAGACAAAATATTTAATATAGCATTTTGTTTAAGTTACTTTTATAAATCAGGCTTTATGTTACCTTCTTTACTTTGTGACATAACTATATTCTCATGTATTATCTATAAGAATGTATAAAACAATATACATATATAAAAAGATCAGCTAATTTTCATAATAATTAATAATATTTAAAAACTCTGTTATGTAAATATGTAATGACATCTAATACAACATAAGAATAACTGAAAGAAATTTAATGAAATCATTTAATTATTTTTTTAATAAATTATAATAATATTGTATAATATTTCTTTTGTGTTCCCCATATGTAGCTTAAACATTTTCAAATTTATAAGATACACTTTAGAATATATTTATAGATAAAATATATTATATTTTTTTTATAATAATAAGTATAACTGTGTTTTGTTGTACTTTTTTGCAAAAAGTAGATTAATTTTAAGTATAGTATATATATGCTATTTAAAAATAATTTTAATTCTGTGTCAACGTAGTCAGAAATGAACGATAACTATACAAACAATAAGAATGTTCGTAAAACAATGTTTTATTTAGGTTACGCTAAACGGAAACCGATTAGAAACAAATTATTATGTAATTAGACGAAATTTAGTTTTCTTTGTATTTTAACTTAACACTTACCAGGTAAGGCGCTCCCAGAATGACCCATTTCTCCAAAATCACACACCAATACTTGGAAAGTGCGTGAACTTCTTATTAGCACATATTTGTCCAAAAACTATTTGACGCACATTCACTTGTTATTTAACTTATACTTTATTCTTAACACTTCGAAAATTAGTAACTTAAATTGGTTAATTATCAATAAATTTGAATCGCACACGCGTTCAGAATTTCTTATTTGAATCTTGTTAGTTTCGGCTTAGAATACCTACAACAGCACATGTTTTAAAAAATCCCTCCTGTACCTATATAATATTATTTTCAGCCGTAAAGGATTCATTATTCTAATGTAATAACTAAAAACAATAAATTAAAATTTAACCCGAATTAATAGAATAATAATAATTGTATTGCTAATAAAAGTTCTAGCTGTTTTTGACAATTGACTAGAACAATTATTGATGAACCTTTTTGCTGAGATTTTGACAGATTTTTTCAAACATGTTACGATGAAAGATATACGTCTACAATCAGAATTCTATAATAAACATATTTTAATGCGTTTTAATTATATAGAAATCCCTAATTCTTGGAACTAATATGCAAACAAAGGCCGTCAATGCAAGTCTTGAAGGGCTTGGGGCGTCCATCGACAGAGGAACCCTTATCTTAGGTGAGCCTACTGCTTCTTTGCCACCGTTTCCATAAATCACACGATTGTAATATTTTTTTTTATTCTATTCAGTATTTTTATTATTATTTTACAGTTTTATGTACTAGTTGATTAAGTAGTTCGATTGTTATAAAAAGGGTACTATTTTACAGTACAGACGCCCTATAGAATTATATTTTTTGCCTCCCCTTATTCCAAATTACAAACTTTACAACTAAAATAAAAACAGTAGCTGGTTAGCCTAATATGAGATTCTCAGTAAAACTCCAGAATATATTTTATTATAAAATACGTATAAGCAAAATAAAAATAAAAATCAAGACATATTAATTATTATTATTATAACACTTGTTTAAAGTTAGTAATAGGATGAATGCAAATGAGAAATTTGCTTGTTTTTCTAAGCATAGTTTCTCAAATTGGTGCTCAAATCTCCACGCAAGGGCCCTAGGATATAGCCGCGAGGCCCAGGGGGTTGCGACGCACAATTAAGGATGCCCTGATATAAAAATTAGATTAACTTTGAAATATGACATTTCTGTTGTCAAGATTCGAATATGTTTGAAATTTGAAAATATTTTCAACGGTATGAAAAGTTGTTCGTCTTATTTGATTTTTTAAATAAAATGAAAGAAAATATTTAATACTTTCAAAATGGATAAAATGCAACGTTTACTCGACCGTGAAAATTACTTGCTAAAGGAAATAGAGTATTTTGAAAAACGCATAGAATTGGCGAAAAAACAGGCAACTAATAGTGCAATTTGCTATGATAGTGACAGGTATATTTTGAAAATGGTTTTTATTGTAGATAATCTTGTTATAAATCGAGCTGCTTAACTTAGGACTTGGTTTTAATTATGCTCGTGTTTCTTACAAACTCGTAGTAGCGTTGTTTCTTAGTAGTGCAAATAATTTTTGAATTTTCATGTGAGCCTGGCTTTAAGCATCTTGAAGATCAGTTTGATGTTTGGCAACAGCACTTAAATTGTTAAGTCAGTTTCCTTCTGAAACTTAGATTTGCCGACTCTCGTGTAGTTTGTCAACTTGTAGAACGGGTGTGCCTTCCAGATAAAGAGAAATTCTTCCAGCCTATCTAACTCATAAACATGTAACAAATAATGTCTTTGTCTTGTGTTGTACTAATGAATTTAATGCATTCTTTACATATTTATCTCTTGTTTACAGTTCTGACTCAGAGAACGAAATCAAACTTAATAATGAACCATCATTACTGGACTTAAAACATGAGAAGAAAAAACTACAAACATGTTTATTAGCAACTGCGGAATTGACAGATGTAGCTGTTATACAGTCTGAGATAAATTTTCTTTCCGATGATCCAGTCTTTGACAGGTATTTCCATGAACCCTAACTTACGTTTAATAAGGTATACTATATCTACATTTGAATATGATTCTGGTTACAATTTTAAATTGTTGTGGAATATTCTACATTAATATTACAAGAGTTTTCAGCGAACATTAAATTTTGTTTTTAAAATGTTGTAAAAGGTGTGATATAATATCTAATTTAATAAATGTTCAATATCCGTAACCTGTTTTTTTAAGGCTGTCTTTAGTAATACTGATACAGATTGTTCTTGGACAAGTTTGGATCCGATAAGAGTAATCAGGAGAGTTGAATATCTTTTGTCTTAATGCTATATATAGCATCAATGATATAAAAATACTTAAAAACTCTTGTCACTTAGACAAATGCTTTATTTGAAGAAAAGTCTGAAATATTCTGTCACCATGTCACTAATTTTTATTGCAAAACTGAATTCTAACACTAAGAAAAAAACAGATTTCATCATAACAACTTCATCTGGTACCTTTTAGGCTAACAACAACAAATAAACTATTATAAATTCTGCGATTAAAAAAATGAAACCCTATGAGTTTCTTGTTGGTTCTTCTCATAAAGGTAAATCTACCGAACCAATGGTAGCTTCACTATTGTAAATAGATTTGCAAAAGGGCCTAAAAGTTATCCTTATGTGTTTCAGAGAATCTCCTGTTGTAGAATCTGGGATATGGAAAGAAACTATTGCAGAATGTCGTATTGGAATGGTTACATTTACTATACATTTTTTAACACATGAACCTGTAAGTTTAATCTATATTAATATAGTATGTTTTGGGACATTGTAGAGGATAATCTCCAGATCCACTGTACTGATCTGTCCAATATAAAATGTTAAATATTTAATTGTAAAAATGTGTGACAAATGAGTAAGATGGTCCTCCATCTATGGACAGATCCTTGGACTTATTGGTTTGAAAATACTGCTGCAATAAAATATATACAGTAAGATATACTATGCATCACCACTTTACAGTATCGCCTATTCGGTCCAACACTGTTCAGAAACCTTCAAGTGTTACCAATAAAGAAACCGCAAGAGGTGGAGCTTTCTAGTTCGGTGCTATCACGTGTGAGCCTGCCGTCTCATGCTATACAGGTAAGGAATTGGCTATTTTTAAGGCGCTTAAGCTGTGCAAAAAGAAGTCTTTAACCCGTATGAGAGACATACTGAAGCATATGCTGTCGCACAACCAATATACGGACTGTGGTTCTTTCACGGGTGCGACTGTGTTAAGATATTCGCTCGGCCTCTGACAAGCGCTGACCACTGACAAGAAACTCAATAAATTATATTATACTTGTCCGGACCGAGTTTCGAATCCGATACCTCTCGCTCTATGGTATACTTTTTAAAACACCTTACCTGGTTACTTTATGAAATCTGTTCAACTTACAGGTGCTGAAGAGCTATGAGACTGCATATAGATCAAGAAGATCAACATTAGCGAAGCTATCAGATAAATATGGTGAATTTGTCTCTATGGAATGTAAGGTAGGAAATTTACAATGGATTGTTTTTTAAAAGACATAGGGCCGTGAAATTATATCGGTCAGTAATAAAAAGCCGGCAGCACACAAGCGCGGATTGTGACGCTATCCATTAGTCGTGATCTCTTATCAAAGAGGAGACCAGCCCGCTCTATTGTCCTCTACTATAGAAAACTATATATTTATGCAGGGTGTCCTAAAACTTGAGGATTATCTAGGAGAGAGGCCAAGTCATATAAGTTCTGGAGTAAGAAACAAATTCTATGTCGCTAAGCTTTGTAGTTAAGCAATAATAGACATTTTATCGAAAAGTGGGTGAGTCATGCTGACGCAATAATTGAGCCGGCTCATCCGATACCGGGCTCACAGATTACTCAGCGTGAAACGGTAGTTGTACTGTGTTTCGCAGAGTGAGTGAGTTTATCCGAAGCCCTTAAAGTGTAAAAGAGCCCGGCGTAAAAAAGCCGGCAACACAACCAATGCGTTGACAGTGGCGCGCTTGTCTATGAGCGGCGGTGTTCTCTTACCGTATAAATTAAAACACACACACGTCACTTGTTTAACTATTGTGATAGCAATTTTCATAATTTTCCAGTGATTTTTTAAATAATGTAACCTTAAATATGTTTCTCGAAATAACAATTCAACATAATCATATTTTTTATTCAGTAAAATAAAGTAAGTTTAGTTAAGTCATGGTTTACAATTATTTTCTCTCAACATTGACTCCTTATTCAAAAAAAATATACCCCACCCACCGTCAAAGACCCATGGCCAGTTATGTCAAAATATGGCCTATTTAATTGAGATTTCAAAATGCTTCAATGCTCGCCCCTTTCCTTGCCATTAAAAATTCTATTTCGTATTTTTTTAAGGTGGGTCTTTTCAAATAATAACCTTTTGTTATTAAAACATCGGCGTATCGAGCCGGAGTGAAACAATTTTAACATTTGAGAAAATTCCTGCACATTTTCGGGAAATCTGTTAAAAATAAATGAAATGTCCTAAAGCAGAAACGGTTCCAGTAGAGAGTTAATGATGTTCAAACGTCATTGTAAAATCCTAATTGAAAATAATAAAAAAAATATTTTATAAATACTTATGTGATTAAATTTGTCTTCTACCGATGTGTTATATTTTCCAGGTCGATGGAGGTTATATAATAAGATGCGATGGTATTTTGAGTTTCTCCTGGTTTTTGCAAAATAAATATTCTTACCTGTCATGCTTTCAACATAAGATGAGCTTCGATCTGGAATATATTGGTATGTATTGAGTAGTTTCGAACATTATAAATGCTGACGCACTAATCGGGCCAGCTCGTCTGAAATGATACCACGCGCTCGCAGAATACTCGTTACATGGTTGATGTAATTGAAACTGTGCTTCTACTGTGTTTCTCTGAGTAAATGATATCAGAGGCCCTTAAAAATGCCGCTTTAGTGGCGTAAAAAGCCGACATGGGCGGTGTTCTCTTACCATATAGGAGACCTACCAGCTTCGTCGTCGGCTATAACATAAAAAAATAACTTCTTGGTGCATACTTTCTTTTATTGCACCTACAGTAGAACTAAGTCTTACAAAAGTTTTTTTATGGCAAATTTTAACGGCCTCCAATCCAGCTTATGGGACCAACACGAAGCGAGACATATCGGGTTCGATCCCCGGTCCGAATTAAGAAAAACAGAATTCAAGCCATTCCAAAAACAGAAAAATTCTGTTTTTGTAAACAGGTGTATTTGGGAGTGGCCGGGCAAGTACCTTAGCACTGTCTTACCTGTTGGAAAGCTAGGCTGCTCACAACTTATCTCTTGTATTGAAACAGGCAACATTAAATTTACTAAAACTGAATATACTATATATTTAATAGAAAAACTGTTATTACAGATGAATCGTACGTGAAAATTATAAGAAAAGCCAATAAGAAGCTTGAAAATCAATCCATACAGACAGAGGAGAGGACTCAGCTACTCTCTGCCATAATAGAAACGTGTCTACAAGCTAAAGGCGTACTCGAAAACCACTCTGAGAGTGAGAACGAGAGAATTCAACATCCATCTCAAGAAGAAAATCAACAAATAATGGCACCACCGAAGATTGTACCAAAAAAGTTGAAAAAGAACAAAGAAAATTTAGCACAAGAAACCGCATCCGCCTCAGAGCAATTTTTAAAAGAAAATGGCGATGATGAACCACTGAAGAAAAAAGATATCAATGCTAAAGATAAAAAATCCAATTTTAATGATAATACAGAAAATGGTGGTAGGGAAATAAATGCTAATGTAGATAAAATTAAAAATGTTAAGCCACAAGCAAAGACAAAAGAAGGAAATTCTGGTCATATAGTATTAAATAGTAAGAAAACAGTAAAGAATGGTACAGTAATAGATAAAGATGTTGCCAGTGATAATAAAATTCCTGAGAATGTTAAAAGTGGTAAATTTATAAATAAGAACAAACCAGGGAAAAGTTCTGAAAATTATGTTAAACAAGTCGGTAGTAAGAATAATCAAAACTTAGAAGGCGATGTAAATATAGAAGAAATCGGTGATAACAGGCAAAACAAGAAGAGAAAAATTGATCTCGCTGATAAGTTTCCTGTTAAGAAAATTAAAACTAATGTTGCCAGTACAGTTATTACAGATAAACATAATACAAATGACATTGTCATAAATAAAAAATATGCAATTAGAGATACAGATAAAACCAAAGTTAATATTGATAATAATAAACAAAAAACTACAGACAAAAACAATGGTGCCAATAAAAATGCACCAATAGATAAACAATCTGAAAATATTGCCAGTGAAAAAGATAGTGTTAAAAGAGAGAACAGTGATAAAGTTATAAATAAGAATAAACAAGGAGAAAAAAAGGAAAATGGAGTTAAAGGAGTTGGCAGTAAGAATCAAAACTTAGATGGTAATGTAATAGAAGACAGCAACAAGAAAAATAAGAAAAGAAAAATTGATCTAGCTGAAAAATTGCCTGTTAAGAAAATGAAAGCCAATGTTACCAGTACAGATAAACAGAATACAAATAAAGATAATGCTGTAAATATTAAAGGTACAATTGGATCTACATTAAAAGATAAAAGTAAACAAACAACTACAGACAAAAACAGTGTTGCCAACAAAAACGTACGATCTGATAAGCCAGGTAGTGTTGCCAGTGAAAAACATAATCAAATTACTGGGAATGGTAACACAGTGAACAGTGGTAAGGTTATAAATGAAAACAAACCAGGAAAAAATACTGAAAATGGTGTTAAAGAAGTCGGTAGTATGAATAATGAAAACAAAACCAGTGTTGCCAATAAAAACGCCCAAACTGATAAAAAATTAGCCAGTGTTGCCATTGAAAAGGTACAAGCGAAGGTAAATCCGATTGAGACACAAATCCCTGGTAGCCAAAATGGTACCAGAAAAAGAACCCCTAATAAAATTGATTTGGTACAGAGAACTATTTCAATTGGTAGTGGTGGCAAATCGATGATACCACAGAAGAAACGAATTACTCCACTGCAAGGTACTTTTCCTTTCTTTATGTGAATGTCTAAAATTACAGCGTAAACATTTTCTACTATATAAAAAAGATCACAGCCGCCCATGGACAACTGCGACTGCTGTGTTGCCGGCTTTTTACGCCGCTTAAGCGGCGCTTATCCTCACTCACTCGGCGAAACAGTTTCAAGTACAAGTGTCGTACACGCTGAGTCTGTGGGGCTGGTATCGCAGCAGCGACGAACCGGGGTTAGTTAGCTTGTGCTTCAGTATGGCACTCCCATGGGTGAAAACCAATATCTTTAATAGCTATAAATATATAATTTCTAATATTACAGCCACAGCGACGCAGATAAAATCGAGCAGTTTAGGTGTAAACTCATCCAAACAGACACACATACCAAGTAAGAACGTACACGTTTCTGAAGAGATAAAAACCCAAAACATAAAATATTAAATACTGAATCATTTTACCTATGTGAGAGACTTGCTCACACGCCGATTGGACTGGTTTGTTCGGTGATACCACGAGCTCACAGAATACTAGTGTGAGGATAAGAGGCTTAAAAGGCCGGCGACAGAACTGTAGCAGCACAGATGTCCATGGGAAATGTTGGTCTCTTATCATTTGAGGATCCGCCGTTCGTGTTGTCAACTGAAAAAAAATCTAGCATATTTAATATATAGCGTTCCCTACTTTGTACTTCGTCATTGTGTACATGATAGTTTTAGTACTGGACACCTTTGCTGCTACTCTGGTTGTGTTGCCGGCATTTTAGGCTTAAGCGGTACCACTTGGTTGGCCTTTAAGTAATTTGTTTTACAATACTTTATTTTTTATTATAATGAAAAAATTAAATTTTCAGTTGCAAAGCGAGCATGAGGCAAGGACATGGATGACATGGATTGCTGTAATATTTAAGTTTTTTTTAATTCCTGTATTTAAGATGAACATTAAAATAAAATTTAAGTTTGTTTTTTATTGTATTATTTTTTAAACATATTTTCGAAATTAAAGGTGTTACAGCTTATTGTATGTGTAACTAGATTATACTGTATATAGATTAATGTTCACTGCGCCAAGAACACTGAGCACTAATATTTGTCCCCACAATGTAATCTATATATATAAATGAAAGTCGTGACAGTTACTCCACACACACAGTTAAAATTGGCAGGGAGGTAGTTTAGAGCCAGAAGAAGGACATAGGATCCTTTTTATCCCATTTTCCCATTTTTTTTATTGTTCCATATTTGCCACTTATTTCTAAATCGTTCAAGACACATTGCAACGTTGAATACTGCAAT
>DWCF01004943.1:0-15241 GCA_018230265.1 Delias oraia | reverse complement strand
AGCCATGCTGACGTACTAATTGGGCCGGCTGGTCCAAAGTGATACCACGGGCTCGCAGTATACTCAGAGTGAAACGGTACTTGTACTGTGTTTCACAGAGTGAATGAGGATATCGGAGGCCCTTGAAAATGACGCTTAACTGGCGGAGAGTCGGCAACAGAACCAATGCGCAGACTGTGGCGCGATTGTCCATGGGCGGCGGTATTCTCTTACCATATAGGAGACCCACCTGCTCTGTTGTCCGCTATACTATAAAAACACTACGCATTGCATTGCTTTGATCTTTTGACGATATCATGCAAGTTATTTATTATTTGAATTTTTAATGAAAAAACTTACCCCCATGGCAGTCATAGCACCAGCATCATTATACGAGTCGTTAAAATTCAGCCTCGGCTGCATGTCCAGATTGGAGGCAAAATTTAACCCCACATCTTTATTTGGGAAATTGGGCTTGTCCAAGATTTTTAAGGGTTGGAAGTATTTGCCAAACTGTGGGTACATAGCTGAATCGTAGCTGGGTTGATTATTATACCCCAAGGTGCCAATTGAGGCATTAAAAGTAGGAGTTGTCACTAGATTCTGCAGCGAAGGCATTTGTCCAATGCTAGGTTGCATGTAATTTGGTACTAAATTTTCATTCTTCTGAACGTTTTGAACGTTCGGGCCTAGCTGAATGTTTTGACCAAGACTCTGGAGACTTGGACCCATATTCTGGATATTCGGACCTATTTGCTGCACATTTTGGCCGACATTATGAAGATTTGGACCGATACTTTGATTGGGCGTCTGATTAAACTGAACATTTTGGTAGGGATTCGTATTCGGTACTTGGGAATAGAAATTGGGCAACGGTTGGGTGTAATTGGTGTTAACTGGTTCAGGTTTCCACCACGACAGTTGCTGTGGGTACGTTTGATCGCTTGGCCAATTCGGATGCTGGAAGGTGTTGGCTTGGAAATTATCATCTCTGAATTTATTCTCATTGGTCTGGTTATCTTGCGCTGCTTGCCAGAACCTGTACTGATTCGCGAACCTTGGCGGTAGATCATTTAAAAAATTCTTCTTATCGCCTGAAATTTGATAGTTCTGGAACTTCCCATCCTGGAACATTTCCTGGCGTGAGTTTTGCTTCTGCAGGGCGGCCGTCCGAACGTCAATTTCCTTCGGATTGACTACCGGAAGCCTTATACCCTGGTTATTTGCAAAACTGGGATTGTAGTTGCTTCCAGCATTTTGTAATCCATAATTCTTTTGATAATTTACTCTTTGCGTCTCGTAATTTTGCTGCCATGGTGAATCTTGCCGCAGTGTAACGTTTTGAGTTGGAGGCGGTTCCACCTTCTCTTCTGTTTTCTTTGGTTCCGGTTCTGCATTCACCAAGTGTGGGTAACCGGCCGATTTGTCTTTGAGACAGAGGATGCCACCAGTCTTTCTACCGACGGGGATATTCGCCAGTGACTTGACAACTTTCGGCTGGATGACCTTGGGCTTCTCATCTTTGACTTCAGCGGCGTCGCCTGACGAATCCGGTGTCGGTGGAGGTGTGACGAACTTCACCTGGAGATTTCAAAATCGATTTAAAACTACAGTTTCACCAAACGAAATAACTAATTACGCAAAGTCTTTTAAAGACCTGTTTGTTAGTCTCCTCCTGCTTCCGCATGATGGCCGCCATCGCAATATTGACTCGAGGTTTGCGGGCTTCTTTTTTCTCTTCCTTTTTTATACCAACGTCATTGCTGACAGTATCCTTCTGAAAAATAACACACGTTATAAAAAAAAACAAAAACGATATTTTTCTTTTGTTTCAAGGGAATCTTTTGAACTAAAATAAAAAACTTCTTTTAAATAAATACAATTCACAAAGGAATTAGTAAATTAATATTAATACTTTCACATGAATTCCCACTATTTGAATGGGCAGGCATCACTGAGCGATATAAATACCTGTTATTATTCTAAACGTATATTATTATTACAATAAATAGATAAAGTTGATGTTTGCAATATTGTAGCTGGTAATCTCTATCTACTAAACCAATCTTGAAAATTCTTTTGCCAATGGAAATCTGTTATTTGTAAGTAACACAACCTATAAACGTACCCGAAAAAAGAAAAAGCCTTTTCGTAATAGTCGAAATTGCCAAAAAAGTGGAAGAAAACACAGTGAAATGGTAGTTTCTTACGAACGCTGCCTCAACCATGAGATATGATTGATTTCTACATCAAAGTTGTAGTGCTCAATAATGCATATCCACTCTTCTATATAGAAGAGTCCGCGGCAGTATACATCTAACTTTCATAAAATAAGGCAAATAAATGTTTGCCGGTTCAGCTAGTAATTAATAATTATTATATCATTGTAGTAGCGAAATGAACGTCACAAAATAGTACAAACCACGCTGTCCTCGCTGGTGGTAGCAAGTGCGCGCTCCTCCCGAGCCCGCTCTAAAGAGCCTTGCGGTTTCAAAATGCCGACGCGTTTTTCACGTACTAAAAAAAATTAAAAGGATTATTAGATGGGTAAGTGAGAGTAATAACAGGACCCGTCATTTTAAGCTTCCAAAATTTTTATTCTACAGCTGAAAACGGCAGGTGGTTCACCTATATGATAAAAGAACACCGCCGCCCATGAACAACCGCGCCACGTTCCGCGCATTGGTTGTATTGTCGGCTATTGCGCCGCTTAACCGACACTTTTAAGGACCTCCGATATCCTCACTCACTCTGCGTAACACAGTACAAGTAACGCTTCTCGCTGAGCATTCTATGTATATCAGCCACAGTCGAACTTTATTTTTTAATTATATATATAATTTTATCATAACACATATTTACTACATCGTACTTGGTATGACTTGTACGTAATTGTTATTTCTGCGTACCTCTATAACAGAGAAACGCTACCTATGTACCTACATAAAGTTGGGAGCCACGGGTCGGTTTTATCACTATTATCTTTAGCGTGAAGCTCGGGTTAGTGAGCAAACTTTGTTCAAATGTTATGTTGATATTTTACGTTTTTATTTATTCATAATATACCTACTTAAAATATTCTTTCGGCCTGTTTTTATATTGGAGGCTATATATCAGGCGAGAAAAATTTCTGTAATAGTTGTAGTATTTACTCACAATAACAAATGGCATTTTACATTCATTATCATCATCAGCCTATCAAGTCCACTGCTGGACATAGGCCTCCCCCAAAGACGCCAACCTATTACGATCTTGAGCGATCGCGACCTTCATGAGATCGTCTTTCCGTCTTTTACATTAATATATGTTTATAAATTTAATTACGACAACCTATATAAGCGAGAATGAGAGTGTGCTCCCTAAACTCTATCTCTAGCAGGTTTGACTTTATTTATGTTCCACATAGCTATTTTATTTATTATAATTATACTAGTAGACTCGGCAGACGCTGTTCTGCCCGCTACACTACCCACCGAGTCTGAATTACATGTTTCTATTAAATATTGTCATGTTTGCACAATACAATATAAACTGTAATCTATGTCTTATTCTGATTATACAAAGTTTGACTAAAATACGTTCTGTATGTTCGCGTGAAGGAATAAAAAACATCCATCGGAACAAAATTTCGTATTTATTAAGCACAAATAAGTAAAAAGCAGGAATAATTTCACTGTATTATCGTCACTATAATTTTGAATTTGATTTATACTTCGGTCTATGTAACACGTGGTTGGCTATGCTAATACCAAAAATTAAAAAAGTAGAAATAATTAAATTTCACGCTATTTCGTTTACTACAAAATATATTTAATTTATACTTTAGCCTCAATAAACGTGGTAATCATGCTATTGAATTGTAACTTTTATAACACGGTTGTCGGTTTACCATGGTAGTGCCGCCAACTATTGATTACTTACTCAATCCAGTCGACATCTGTTAGAATCTTTTTGAGTTAACAGATAATGGTGACTGTCAATTAATTATCGACAAATAATTTTCAATAAAATAAAATTGCGATGATAATTAAAGATCTAAGCTATCCTATCTCTCAAGTTGGACCAAACTGCATATTACGTGCAAATTTGAACGAAATCTGTTAAGCGGTTTAAGAGTCCATTGAGGACAAACATTGTGACACGAGATTTATATATATTAAGATTATAGCAATTATGTTTTGTGAAAAGATTTTAAGTAGTGGATACACACCTTTCTCCCTAAAATCGGCCTCTGATATAATAATAGGCGGCGGTAGTTCCTTGCTCGTCTCTTCGGGTTCCGGTTTCGGTTCTGTGTGAAGAGACAGTGACTCCAACGCCTCACTCAGCTCTTCGCCGCCCGCTGCGCTCGCCGTGAATGTTATTTTTTCTTCATCCTCACTGATAAAATATTTACCAAAATTAACACTTATTAGGGAGCGTACCAACTATTACGAAACGTATCTCAAGACTATTTTTTACCCAAAAGTTACAATTATGCAATTTGCATACATATTACAGACAGCTTTTTCGATCACTAAATAAACATCATACTACGTATTATATAGAAAAATCTTACGTATATGTAAAATTATCTGGAAACTGGTCAGCGAGTATCTTCCCAAGTGACAAGAGACGTCTTGCGCGCACGCGATGCTCCAACTCGGGTTCACCTACTAAACTCAGACTGCTAACTTCCGGTCTGGAATCGATATACAATTTTTATTTAAATAAAAGTAAATAAAACGTAACATCATCATTATTTTAGCCGTAGGACATCCACTGCCGGACATAGGCCTCCCCATCGGACCATAAATAAATCGTATATTTATCATAAATTTAAACTGTACTTCTTAAAAACTCAGAAAAAATGTTTATCTTTATGTTATTCTAAAATTAGGTACTAATTTAAATAGCCAATTTCTGGAAATTATCAAAAAAATTTGCGATTTTTTTTTTTAAATTAATAAATGGAGGTAAACCTCATGGACAGGGACCTAGTCCCTGCTAAACTGCGGCTCAGTTGCCAACTTTTTAGAGATAGGTATGCTCTTTTTTGAACGTTTCCAAGTGGTTTGAATATACTTCTACGAACAGCTGATTCCACAGAAAGGTGGTACGCGTCACAAAATTCCTTAAAAACGCTCAGGTGTGAAACAACAAACATCAGGTGAAATGAAACTTATCTGCCATGATATGCTATCATGAAATTCAGCTGCTCAAAAAAGGCGTCTTGGTGGACTACAATTGCCGCCTTTTTTCTCACCCAGAGGACATAGAACACTTAATAAAGTCATGGCTATAATAATAACTGCAAATAAACCGTCTTTTATTTTCGCGGTTATCATGGAAACAATGAAATATTTAGAACCTCCTTTGTATTAATTTAAAAAGGGTTTTATAGATAGAAGTGAAAAATATTAATAAGTAATTACACATTGTCGCCATCGTCATCATCGGGTAAATCCTGGGAAGTGTGGTTTTCAAAATGTAATCCCTTAAGCGCGCTCTCTAGCGGTAGAAAACCGTTCAATTCATCGTCTTCTGGTAGTGGTACCGAATCAACTGGAAACAAATTTCTGTCACATAAATAAAACTCACTTAAACTACTAACTCATTAGCACAATATCTTAAACTGAATTCATCAATAAATACATTTTGTAAATATTATTACATTATACATTATATACAAAATATATTATATATTTTGTAAATATTAAATAAAATAAAAATAATTTGAAAATTAACCTAAACGAAGCGCCAAATTTTTATTAACCAGACATCTAATATTTTAAATTCTCGTGTAGTTAAACTCCTCCGAACGAATTCTTATGAAATTTTGTGTGCATATCGGGTAGGTTTGAGAATCGGACATCTATTTTTCATTTGCATAAAATAGCCAGACACGTTCCTAGCAGTCATGGTATGATACGGTGTTTTGAGAAGAAGCCTTAAATATTATAGGTAGCTCAATCCTATTTTATTTAAATTTTTGTGTTTTCATGATACAGCATTGAATATTACAACCCTACATTTTCGTTCTTCTATGATCAACCCTTATTGGTTAATAGGGATATTAGTCTTTGAAATATACGGCAAAACAACGTTTTCCGGCGACTTTAGGTATTTAGTATAAGTATATAAAATTTTCATTTTTACATTTATCATTATTGAGCGATACTGTGTCCCCCAACTTGTTAAAGACATGCGCAAGCGCAGCCCAAATCTGCGGCCTCGATTTCCATGCTGTCTTAACGATTTTTGGATGACACACAGTCCACTGCAGGAAAATTTTCACTAAAACAAAAGCACAAAAGTATAGTAATCGCTAACTTACCTAGATACAAATAATAAAAATATTATTTTGTAGTATTTATACAGGACAAAGACCAAAACTCGATGCACTCTATGTCTTAGGATTTATAAATTTATAATAAATACAAAAATTTTATAATTTAATTTATTGATTAAACGCAAAACCTTTTTCGATTTAGAAGGCAACATATATCCAAGTACCTATAGATATATTTCCAATTTATTTTTAAATCATTGAAACAATCTGTTGAACTACTAATATGAAGATGAATGTTTTATAGATAATATAAGATAGATAGATAAGATTAATGATAGAAAAACGTTAATTATGATATTAACAATACATACAGGTTGGCAAACTTTTCGGTACCGGTTCCTCAGCGATATAGGCCGGCAACAGCAAACCGAGTAACGCGGCTGACGCAAGCGAAGCCGCCAATTGTGCCGCCTGTCTTTCGGAATCGGTTAGGGCTTCGCTGTCCAGCGTTAGATCCTCCGTGGTTGAATGAACAATCCATATTATTAGACACGCTATCTAGAAGGAAATTTAAATGTTATTTGCCTTAACGTAAACGAGAGGTATCGGGCTCGAATCCCGGTGTGGACAATTATAATTTATTCGGTCTCTGTCTCTGGTAGGGCTTGACAACGGCCGAGCGAGTGCCTCAATACTGTCGCACCCATGGGAGAACCATGCTAAAACATATGCTGACGCATTAATTGGCGGGTCATCCAAGTGATACCTCGGGCTCACAGAATACTCAGCGCGAAACGGCACTTTTACTGTGCTTCGAAGAGTGAATGAGGATATCGGAGGACTGTAAGTGCCACTTAAGCGGCATAAAAAACCTGGCAACACAACCAATGCGCGGACTGTGGCGCGGTTGTTCATGGGCGGCAATATTCTCTTACCAAATTGGAGACCCACCTGCTCCGTTGTCCAATAGACTATAAAAAAATGAAAGCTACTGGTGCTTAAATAGTAACTCATGCCTTCTACTTCATAATTATGAAATAAGTACTTTAATTCGTTTCTATTACAAATATTCAAGCTTTTGTATTAAACAACTTGTAAATACATTTTTTTCAGAGGATCTTATTCTTTCTGTAGATCTTTGCAAAAAATTAATCAATTACCTATAGCGCGTTATTTAAAAGAATCATTATTTATTTTATTATTTTAAAAAATATTTCTGAGTTTGTTTAAAGAGAGCGAGAACAGAGTGGCGCAACTAGCAATAATTCAACAGCTTGGGTTGAGATATTGAAAAAAGCATTTCTAAACTACAGAACCGATATTAATAAAATTTAGCATGAGTTTATAACCACAACATTGAAAATTATTTTCTGTTAGAACGATGAGATTCTAAGAGGTGGTGGTATAAGGTAATGTAATAATATTATAAAGCTGCACAGTTTGTTTGTTTGAACACACAAATCTCAGGAACCACTAGTCCGATTTGAAAAATTCTTTCATTGTTGGATAGTCCATTTATGGAGAAAGTCTATAAGGCCACATCGCACATAGAGCGGATGGCCGATGGGGGAAAATTCTTAGAGTGGAGACCACGGACCGGCAAGCGCAGCGTGGGACGTCCACCCACAACATGGACAGACGACCTTATAAAGGTCGCCAGAAGACGCTGGATGCAGTTCGCCTCCTACAGGTATTCATTTAGGTCCAACGGGGAGGTCTATGTCCAGCAGTAAACGTCTTACGGCTGAAATTATGATGATGATGATACAAAGTTCACCTGGCTCTTACTATAAGATTACTACTAGTATTACTATAAGATTTATTACCTTAATGAGTGTGAGGGAATCGAAACTGTCCGTTGCGATGAGCGGCGATAGCGAATAATTTAACTTGTTCACCAACTCGGAGGCACTATCCAAACTAAAAATCATTTTACAAATCAAAATTATAAATAACCTTACAAATAAAACCACATAAATCTCAAAAGTCTAATTAATTGGAGATACCGCGTATTTAGAACTACAGCTGAAAGGCATAGCTTATTTTTCGACTTAATGTGGATTTCGACAAAACGGGGGTCGAGATTCCACGGTAAAAAGCAAACACGATAATCTGAATACAACTTACTGTTCGACCGTATGCAGGAGATGCAGGGCTTTCAATAATTCCATGACATACGAATGCGAGTCCAATCTTGTTTTATTTACCGCCACCGACTTGGTTTCCGTCACTCCCGTCAGAACTGGGAGATTTCTCTCGTCTTTGCCATCATAACTAGAAAAATATGGTTAAAAATTAAAACCTCCAAGATAAATCATTTTGTAAGTGACAAAAAGTGTCTTATATATAATAATAACGTTAAAAAAACAGCAACTTGCTTATAGCCATACATTTAGTATACACAAAATGTTTTTTTTTTTAATTTTCAGCGCTTTCTCATATTAGTTAAATATTTTTCAGTAGTAATATCTTGAGTCTGCAAGTCCAATAATAGAAGTACCTTGCCGCGGCAGCCAAAGTGCGTGCGAGATTAGCAGGCGCAGGCGGGAACGGTGCACGCACTAGTAAGGAACGAACGTGCCAGTACACGGCCGCTAAGCGACGACCGCGACGCCATGCCACCAACGCTAGCTGTAACATTCATCATCATCATTTCTCACTCTCATCACTCAGCGAAACACAATAGAAAAACCGTTTCAAGATCAACTACCATTACACGCTGAGTGTTCTGTAAGCCCGTGATTATTACTAACGACGAGGCGGCGTAATTAGTGCATCAGCATATGCTTCTGCATAGCTCTCACGGGTGCGACAATATTAAGATACTCTTCCGGCCACAAGCCGTGTTAAGCCCTTCCAAAGACCGACTACATAAATTAATTTATAATTGTCTGGACCGGTATGCGAACGAGATACCCTCATGGTAGATTTGTTAAATCACTAAGCCACGAGGTTCTCAAAATCAATAAACCATATATGTTAATTTTTATACCAAATTTCATCAATCTTTCCTTACTTAATAGTAGAAATAAATCTTAATAACATAAATCAAAAGTACAAATCTAATGCAACCATACCTGGTTATATGGTTGTCCAGAATGTGGTGAAACTGCTAGAGCATGCCTGTAGAAGGTGTGGGCGACTCGAAGCTGTTGTCTATAGCGGGCTAAATCCCCCAGATGTACAAGGCAATGTTGGCAAGCATATCTTGCTCCAGCTACTCCTGTCATGCTGTTTGTCACTCCACTAACTTCCCAACCTTCTATTGCACCAACGAGAGATGCACGACGTCTAAAGGAATTCAGATTTTTTTCAAATTCTATTGTCATTAGGGCAACCACTGCTGGACATAACCTTCCCTACAATTTGGGTATTGCAGCCAGATTGGCGATTGCAGTTAGGTTTTATAGTATGCGGAGGAAGCTGCTGCCCGCCTTCTGGTTTATCCCTTACTCACCTCTTATAGTATATAATAAATATCTTATATATATTATAATATGTATTTATAATTATATAAATATTACATAAAAATATAGTATATAAATAGTATTTCCTGACATCTACAACTTGCATGTAATTTGATCTGAATTACTGACTCTATAAACTAAATTTGTTAGAACATAAACAGTTTTTAGTTAAAAAAAATACAGTTGTCTTTGTTTCGCAAACTAATGTTTTTTAATCAATTAAATAATACAAACTAAAGACATTCTAATAAATATTTAAACATACCTAAATGGTAAATCCAATTTATAAGTGGTACAGATTTGATGCAAAAGGCATAAGTAAAATCCTGCTGCGGCCTGCAAAACCCATGAAAGCATGGCTTGCCCTTCACTACGTTGAACATTCTGTAAATTATGATTATTTAAATTATTTGCTTTATTTGTTCAATAATGTGGGAAGACATGAAAACACAAAAATCAATCTTTATATTAAATATTTAATAATTAAGAATCAGTGCTTAAAGATATATATTATAAATACCTTTCTATCTTTAGAGATGGCCTGCAAGGCCTCAATCTGTTGTTTAAATCCAACATTCCACAAATCTTGCTCTACTTTTTTTTCTAAAGCATAGTCCAAGTCTAATGATAAAATTTTTTGGTAAGCCTAAAAATGAAGTATAAGATTATTTACAAAAAATATTGATAATTTTAAGAATTTCATATTATAGTTCACATTCAGCAGTTATAAAATATACAATTAACTTAAAGATTAAAAGAAATAATATATTATGGATAATAGAAAATGACATGTGCAATAATAAATGAATAGGCATTTGTATTGATTTTATTTATTTGTCCCAATTTAAATTTGAATATTTATATCAATCAAATAAGTCCCTATATAGCAATCAAAGGACAGAAAATTAAAGAGCAAAATCAAAGAAGCTGTACAGCTAATTAAAACAAACAGTGCTCACTCAAATTTATTTCAAAAAAATATACATACTTTTTGCAACTGTTGCTGTGTGGCCCAAAGGCTTCTGTCTTGTAACATGGATGTTCTACTATTATATTTTAAAACTTTCTGCTTTAATTCATCTGCTTCTCTATAATTTTTAATTAAGAAATGTATGTATTATTGTAAATTACTAATCATTGCCAGTTAAATATACAATTTATAATAAAATATATTTTATTGTATTAGCACTAACCTTAACACTTGAGCGGCAGCGTTTAGAACCATACTTAATAGAGGCTTAGCGCCTCAGTTTTTGTCATAGCATTTGGGAATTCAACTTTATTTTAGGTCTATCCTAGATTAACAAAAAAGAAAATTTTCTAAAAACAATATTAATCATCAAATAAAATCTGGCATTTACATTTTCAGTAACAAGACAGACAACAGCTGTCGATTATATGAATCGCTGACATTTGACATTTATACATGCATGCGAGAATAACAGGTTACGAAATGTAGGTCGATATCAGTTTTGGACTATTTTCGAGGAACCTAGCGAAACTAGTTTTTCTTTGGCGACACCTTTTGTACTAGTGTTTTCTGTAACTACCTATTTCCATTCCGCTACCGTGCTTAAATCATCCATCAACAAGTTTTTTTTAAAACGAAAATAGATTATATAACTGTTTTGTGTTTAAAGCTATAGAAGTTTAACTTTCCTTCTTTTTTTTAATTCTATAGCGGAGAGTGGAGTAAGTGGGTCTCCTATATGGTACGAGAACACCGCCGCTCATAAACAACCACACCACAGTCTGTGTTTCCGGCTCTTTATGCAGGTTAAACAGTAGTTTTATGGGCCTCTGATATTCTCATTCACTCTTCGAATCACAATACAAGTACCCTTTCACGCTGAGTATTCTATGACTTCCTTTCTTACTTTATTCAAGCCTAGGACTGACTGCATTAAAAATTTATATGTATTGTTATTGTATATTTTTTAATGTGTATTTTTAATAATATTTACTATGAAACTATTACTTAAATAATAAAAATATGCAAAATAAAAC
The DNA here is from genome assembly GCA_018230265.1 of Delias oraia. Lineage (NCBI taxonomy): Eukaryota > Metazoa > Arthropoda > Insecta > Lepidoptera > Pieridae > Delias > Delias oraia. Next base: position 3,517 of record DWCF01004943.1, on the reverse strand, counting down.
AGTTAATTTTAAGAAGAAAGTACTGAAATTATACACAACTACAACGATGAACCAAACAAACTAAATAATTTTGTGTTACTTTTTATTCAAAATAATACTGTCCAGAGTCATGAGAAATTATTTACTAACATGGGTCACTCGAATTTAACGGCACAAGAGGACCGTTATCAATTTTATCTTTTCATTTTCTGTGGGCGACTTTTCGTGGGTAAAAGAGGCATAGAGAATTAAAACACGTGTTGAGTATAAAACTACTACGATTGACTTAGTTATAACGCTCTACCTAGCAATGCTTTCTTGAACGCCTCCAAATGGGTAATGCCAACGTTTTATTTTGCAGCCACGAACAAGAAAACTAGTTGTTGCGTTAGGGTAAGAAACGCCAGTTGTTGGGTTAATATCAGCAATCATTCTTGACGTTGACCGCGAAGCGCACTTTGAGAGCGCAAATTTTTTATCTATATCATCTATAAAGCTACGTATTATAATTAATCCGTGTGGCAACCGTACTTACGGTCTCCAGCTCTCGCTTACTCGGAAATTTTCTATTTGCCAACTCTTTCGCTCGGTAGGCACGGTGCAAAAGAAAAGAATCGTGTTACATTTAACGCTATAATACACTATCGAACCATCGATATCACCCGAATAACATTTTACAGAAGCTATTTCACTAGTGATTTAGTTACACATCGAATAGTCGGTCATTTTATCTAGTTACGCAAAATACCGCTCACGTTCACTGATTATTAAATAAGCTATGGTTGCTTGATAAATATTAGTATTATGTATTAGTAATATGGCTTATATTTTTAGATGCAAGGTAATTACGATTGTGATAGAAATTCTTTTGTAAACAAGAATATAATTACACATTAATGTAAGAGAAAAATAACATTAGAAACTTTATCAAGATATTTATTTCAATATAAAAATAATATTTGTTTTTGTTAGAAATTAAGATTTTTAAGTAACTAAAAATTTACACAATTCTCTTATCAGTTCAGCATTGTTTAATTCATCAAAGATGGTGCTTTCAAGAGCTGCTTTATTTTTCTTAATAAATATTAATGCTTCTGTTTTCAATGAATAAGAATTGTATGAATCAGCCACAGCTAGCATTTCTAATGCATTATCTATTGATATTTGTTGTATTAATGCATGTTCAGATAATTCTCTCAAGCCAGAAAGATTATACCTATCTGCAAGTATAAGCATATTAAAGAAACTTATGTTTTGTATATCTTTTAAAGTCCCAGAATAAATAAATACAAGAAGGTGGTGTAGATCCTCCTTGTTTACATCAACAAGTTTGACATGCTTATTTTTACTCTCAGCTGTGTCTTCTTTAAGCATAGCCCTGAAAACATCACTGTGGGCTGTAAGTAAAGCTTTGTGTACTTGAAACTTTTTTCCATCTTCCGATTCCATAGTAAAGTCAGTACCAATTGGATCTTCTAGGAGTGGACTGAAATCTATTATTCCCTTTTCATTTGTGGGGTCATGAATATGATTGAGAAACGATATAGGAATTAATAGTTGCTTGCCTTTAAGCATATCAACTTCAGTTATATCAAAACTGTAAGTTATCACATATGTAAAACTTGATTCATCTAATCTTCCAAAATCATACATATTTAAATCTGAACTTAGAAATGCAACATTTTTTCCTTTCTCAAATATAAGACTATTGGAACTGCTTATGCTAAACTTCACAACACTTTCTAGTTTGTTTTTGATAAAAATATGAATTAAGAATACTTCACCAATCTGGTCAGTCCGTGTAACAAACCAATACTCTCCCACTTCTTGCATATATGTACCCCCTAAGTCATAGTAATTTGGCCGATGAAGTTTTTCATATACAGCATCAATGCATAGATATTTAGCGTCAAGAGTTTGACAGGGCTGATGCCCAAGAATAACATAATTATCCTGAAAATGAGCAATTTCTAATTGGATACTTCAAAATATGTTATTGTTGTTAGAATAATAAGTGATTACGTACCAGTATGTGACAAAGTTCCATTTTATTGACGACGAGTTTCCTCAATATTTTGTTGCCTCAAATTATTACTAAGAATATGTATTTAAAAACTCATTTCAATTTAACAATGATAAAAACTAAAAGTATTTTCCGTTAGAGATTAATCTTTATGCTATTCGTAATACCTGCTTGCTGGTTGTTGATGAAAATTAAAAATTAATTAGGAAATATTATGACACTTTAAAGTACATAAGCAACAAATACAATTTATTATAGATGATACACAACTTGTGATATTTTAATCTGGATTAACTATATTTAATGTGTACTTGAGTAAAAGTATTTGCTAACAGAAATACCTAAATAAAATCTATAATTCATCTAAAATCTGTAATGTGAGATTCTGACTTCTGTAACTTGTGTTAAAGGTTTACCAGAATCTGAAGGCAATTTTTTTTCAAAAATAGCTGTTACATATGGCAACAAAAAAATGTCCGCTGTCAACTGAAACTTCATGGAATTTAGTAAAAGAGACTTTAATTATTATTATTTATTAATTTATTATTATTTAAAATATTAATTTATTGCATTTTTCGTGTGTATTATATGGTGTATCCTAGACTGGTTTATTTTTAGAGTTTCTAATATAAGACGAATTATTACAGGCAGATCTAACAGAGGCGTTTTTATTTCGTCCGGGAAAATGAGTAAAGGTGGCAAAAAATGAAAATTTGATGTAGAATTGATCACAAACAAGATAGTTTTACACCGAATGAATTTTTTTTTATATTTTCACAGAATCAGCTGCAATAGGGACAAAAGTATCAAAACGTTTTACTCCAATTTCCGTAGTATTGCTGGTGTCAATTTTTTAAAAACATTTACACACACATTAATTTATTTTAACCCGATGGAACGCCTAGCTCGTCTATTCTATTCCTTCTTGCCATGCCGCGATCACTCCAGGCGTGCTATCCGTTTGTCATCAATATCTCAAAGATACACCGAAACGCTCTTTGTGACGTAAGCTAAAAAACTGTAAGCATATTTCAGTGTTTGATAGCTCCCCCTCCCGAAGATCGCGGGTAAATGCTTAAACAAGATTTGTTAAGCAATCTTTAACATAAGTATTGAAGGCAATAACTTAGTTTTTAAAGTTCTACAGGTGGATGCCAAATGATAGCATAAAAATAATTAATAGTCATAAATGAAAATATACTTTGTTGACTAATTTGGAAAAAATAATGAGGGCAAAGCAAAGGAAAAAAGATTTATTTATTGTTGAAATAAAAAAAAACAAAGGATGTTGCTAGTGGCGTGCGATACCTGTCCGTAACAGCCAGGCTTGAAATTGTATAAAATGTTTTAGAGTCTATCACAATTATAATTAAGCATTTATATTTAATAAACAATACGTACAGAACAGTTTGTTAATTCTGTTATTGATGATAATATAATATACTAGTAGACTCGGCAGACGTTGTTCTGCCCGCTACACTACCCACCGAGTCTGACTTACATGTTTCTATTAAA